>JAECUM010025752.1:0-17299 GCA_016617855.1 Megalonaias nervosa | reverse complement strand
CATAATAAAACAAATAACAAATATTATTTTACATGCTCGTAAAATGGTGTCTGTCCATATTACGTGCATGTTGCCTATAAATAATCCTGATCACGTTTGATTAGATAAGAAGAAAACGAAAACATTTAAATTTTAACGTTCAAAACAATATACTAAAACCACACAAAACATGAAATGGCATGGCAAATGGAACATTTCAGAACATGAAGCTAATAGCAAAAAACAACTTTGCTTCAACAAAACAAAAAAGGCATATAAAACATGGATAGAAAACGAATAGATAACTATAATACAAGAAAACGAGAAATATAGAGATTATTTTATGAGAATTCTTATCCATGGCATGCATATTGAAGAACATCTTTTTTCGTTGTGTGCAAACGTAAATGTTTATTAAACAAATCAGTAAGATGGAAAATCACATATCTCCACTGCATTCTCGAACTGTGTTACGCCCAAGAACAACATGGTAGGTCTAATACACAAAATAGTTGCTCGAAGGTCTAATTTACAAAATAGTCACTAGGAGGTCTAATTCGCAAAATAGTCAGAGATCTAATTCATAAAATACTCAGAGGTCCAGTTCACAAACTACTCAGAGGTTAATTTACAAAATACTCCCACATAGACTTTAATTGTTTATGCCCCATCTGGACAATAATTTTGATGATTAGTGTTTGAATCGAGAACTAAATCTCAATACTTGAACCTCTAAGTAAAGTCTCATTCCTCGAAGATTTACTGGAACTTTAAATCTCTCTGAAATATAATCCAAATATCTGGCACAGATTCCGTTTTCTGGCCAATCTTAATTTATCTTTTATTAACATCCTACTTCAAAGTGGGCATTAAATCATTACGCCCTTCCGAAAAAAAACTAAAAACATACATCTAAACTAAAGTCTTTTTTGTGTAAAATTAATGTAAAGAGTAAAAGAACACACAAAGGTATATTTGATATAGTTATACTGTTCTTTGATTCATCACAACCAAATCTAAGTTCAAAGAACCTGATTCCAATCCTTCTGCGTTGCAGATTTGTGGCAATAAATTCTATCTGAAACGATCCACTTCCATTCTGAATGTTAACTTAGATCTGAGGGGTTGCAGGCTTATTTTATCGAGTTGTGAAAATAATTAACAATCATGACCGTGCATTACTTAATCTGGTCGTGTTTCTAATCACAATTTAAAGGTAAATTTGATCCCTTGCACCTGTTCCCATTTTGATAAGCATCTCTCTAACATAGCTGATAATCCTTATTGGTAAACATAATCTCATAAGATGTGAAAGCACTTGTTCATTAATGTCTCATTTTAAGGCATCAGTCTCTTCTAATTCAGTTTTATTTCAGTTTTCAGGTTCAGCCGAACTCGCTTCACTGTTGCTCTTCAAGGAACAGTGAGTTACTGTGCTTAGGGACTTACACAGAGTATCAATTACCGATTCTTTTAACTATAATACGGATTTTCGTTACTTTTTCTTTTTCGTCTATAATAATTTTCTGAGAAGTCGTAATAGCTCAGAAGGAAAAGCGACGTCTTAGTAATTCAAGGGTCGCGGGTTCAATATCCGCCCAGATCAGCTGGACCAGTGTGTTCCTTGGGCGAGACACGACTACACTGTTATATCGGATCTGCACGACTGAACGCCCAGAACCTTGTTCGAGAACCGTCAACATCATTTTCAGGATGAAAATTCACACCGCCTCTGCGGCGGGAGCAGCCAAGAATAAAAATGGCGGAACATACCGATCGTTGATCAACCATGTTTTTGTTCCAAGATCAACTTGAGTTGTTCGGGAGATCACACTCAGGAACACGCGAAAACATCTGAGAAAGTGTTCTTGGTGTTTGGGCGAAATCACAGGTCGCCCAAAAACGGCCGGTGTGTCCTTCGGAAAGTCACTTAACTCCAATTTCCTTGAATCATATATCCTATATAATTATAATAATAATCATATATCAATAATAATAATAATATATTATTATTAAAGGCTTTATTTTATAAGGGTGACACGATTAGTACAAAAGCTAATCTCCCTTGTGGCCCTCAAATATCTACATATGTACGGGTAAATATATAAAATACAGCTGGAAACAAACATCATACAAAAAGGTATAATGGTTTGGTGTACACAAGGTCAACCAGGCCTGGACTGAGAAACACAGAGCACTGTGTACACCAACATGCATACACCCACACACACGTGCACGTGAACTCCCATATACATTTTATAAAATAAATATATACACAAATATACCACAAAGTTGGCCATAACCGGTTCTAGGCATTATCTGGATTGCATCCATTTCAAACATCTGTGATGAAAGGAAGGCACTTATGATGCTTCTTTAACATATTTAGGTAGACAGTTCCAAATGACTGGACCCGAGAAAGCCAGACTATTTTTATACAATTCAGCTTAGGAAGAAGAAAGTTGTTAGACGACATAGAGCGAAGCATCGATAGACTGGAAACTGTATTGACATTATCTGTCCTTTTACTGAACGTATCATATATATATATATATAACCATTAGAAATTTTATACATAAATTTAGCCTTTCTTAAAAATATTCTTTCATAAATAGTCATGATCTTCATATCCTTCATACATTCGTGGACATTATCAACTCTGTTTTCATGGATAATTCTGATGGCTCGTTTTTCTCGTCTTTCCACTTTCCACAAATTTGTTGTAGAAGCATTACTCCATATGATATTGCAGAAGTACAGATGAGGTTGAACATAACTTTTGTAAAACATTATCCTGCGGTTTAAGGTTAGAAATTCTTCAATTTTGTACAGTTACCAGATATTCTTCGCCATCTTTTTGGTATCATTACTGATAAGCTCTGACAATAACATATCGTTATCAACTTGAACTCCTAAAAGTTCATCTTGTGAAATATTTTTCAGTTCTACATTATTTAAAATGATGTGGAGGATATTATCTTTCATTTTGTTACGTATTTGTTGAGTGGTCCCTTTCAACTTCGCTAGCCAAGGTTCCGATATGATAACCCTATCTACACCTTGGCGTATCGAGCAGATACTTCTGTACTTCGGGTCTGTGAATTTCAATGGATGCGGCGGCAAGTCACAGCATCCAATCAAAATTATGTTGTTCAAATTTTAACACTGTTCCTACATGATCGAGACAAGGGGAGAACACAACTTGAATGGACTGATAAATAAGGAATTTTTCACTGCCGATCCGCGTTTGCACAAATAGCTTTCACTCAAATAGACCTGTAATGACTTCCCTCTGGTACATAGTCATACTTTCGATGTTAAACTTACAAAGTATCCTTTTTAGGTCAATTGCCGCCACAATTTTCGGCCGATGTACAATGCATCACACTATTCGTTAGTTGGCATTACGTACTAAGGGAGGCAACTCATGAAATCTAATAGATGTCGCTAGGACAAAGCATTAATATATCTGTTCGATCCGCCGAGGTGCAGATAGGGTTATCATATCGGAACCTTGGCTAGCAAAGATGCGCGGTTATTAGCATCACTTTGGTTGTGTCTAAATGAATGACCATTCCATTATGTTTACGCCATCCCGAGAGTTTGACCATTCCATTATGTTTACACCATTCTGAGAGTTTTATAAGAGCACAAAGTTTCTTTCGACAGTAGTTTAGAGGAGTTTAATATTATATAAGGTGGTGTCATCAGCACAGAGATCAGTCACAGTTTTTGCTGTATGGAAATATAGATCATTTAAAAACATAATAAATAATAGTGGCCCTAAAACAGATCCATGAGGTACTCCACATGTCACAAGTTTATTGTCTGACATGACATTGCTTATGTCAACTTTCTGTTTTCTTCCTATTTAAAAGTGTGGATAAAAACCAACCAACAACCTAATAATATAAAGTATCTGATTAAAATCCTCAATATAACTAAACATTTGGAGCCACATAATTTATTATTATTCTTTTTAGCGTAAAAGTTATTTTACTATTTCCGGAAAGTCAGAAAGTTCACTTTCACTAAAATTGATTAAATTGCCGTGAATAATATGATAGGGGGAAAATAATGAAAACAAGAGCTTTTGCTGATGATTTGAAGTGATGTGTCAAACGGCTATGATCGTAAATGAGACTTACAAGCTTCAGCCAATAGAATGGCCAATCATAATGTTATAAGCGCCTATTAGTTTCATTTATAGATTATGATCACTTACGAAGTCTTTATGTTCCGTCAAATATGTATAAAAATGCATCACAAGACAGAAATGTAATAACACTAAAAAGCAATGCTCATTAATAATGATAATAATAATAATAATAATAATAATAATAATAATAATATTATTATTATTATTATTATTATTATTATTATTATTATTATTATTAATATTATTATTTCTAGGTACTTATAAACAAATCGTCTTTCCATGTCGAACTTACTCTTTCGTGTTAGTTCGACCCCAAACAAATTATTGCATACAAACTCAAAATCTTTTTTCACATTCCACTTTCCAGTATCAGTCTCGTTCTTTGTTGATAAATTAAAAGTAATCCTAGACTTGGTTAAACCAAAACATGCGCATCTTGTATGAACAAAAAGTAATGTCTTTCTATGAGAATTCTCACTGCAACAGATCACAGAAGTATGGAATTTGTTTCCTCTTTCCACCAATGAAGTAATGCTGAGATGTTACGGTAAATCGTTTTCCACACGTGAGGTGTCGAAACACGTATCATTTAATTTGAGGACATCAAAGATTCGATATTTCATTCCTGGCCTGCACGTCGGGCCTCTACAGTAAATAAGTTCATAAACCTCTGTTCATAACATCTTTGGCTTATTCCGCAAACCTTCATTTGGACGTCAATCGTATACCCTGTTGGGGACTTCTTTGAAGAACGAGAAGTCGAAATTAATACTTCAGTAACCATGGTGAATACCATGGTTACTTCAGCGAAAAAGCTTACTGTGCGATTAGGGCTTTCTATCTCAATCTGGAAAGTAGGTCTAAATCTTGCACAAAAACTGTACATTTTAATATCGATTTTCATTACTTAGAGAAGCGGAATTTCTTCGTGACTGCCAAAGTTTAGATGACTGATACCCATGGACTGCATAATTTTGTATGCATACTACCGGCAAAGAATTTACATATATTTTATTGTAACCAGCTCTGGTTACCTCAGTGTTGAATAGGAATGCATATACAACATAATTAAAAGGAGATATGCACTAAATAGAGATCAGGTTGCTTACCAAGTGCATGAGAGCGGTATTCCCACTCGTGGATTCCCTAATCTCAAATGAAGTATTTTTAACAAAGAAATTCCGATTTTACTATAATGAATTTATTTTCGAATGATTTGTCTTCATTTGCACCACGTTACTTTCCTAATCATTGTACCCTAACTCCATTTTCCAGATCAATTATTTTAAAATCTTCACATTCCTCTATCCTCACACGAAGCACACGTACCGAAATACGCAGGGTCATATGTAGTCAGATACATATACTTCAAATACAACAGAAGTAACAATAGTGATGATGAAAAAATCTTTAATGAATGGTTTTAGGATCTCTGATTTCGAGTCGTGACAACGCGAAAAATAGTAACATTTTAAAGTCTACGTATTTGACTGCACTTGAGTTTCTGCACAACTATCACGTGCGACGATAGACGAAAGTGTAGTTTTCAGAATAATCCCTTATCAATATTGACTTTTCAGTCTCATGACGCTTTACTCCAAATGTTTTTCATACAGCAAAAAGATACCCACTATATCCAATCGCACATGCTTGGGTCTATCCGCCAATGATCGAAAAACACATCGGAAGTAGCAGCCATTGCAAATCACTCACATCATAGCTTTTATTAAAGGAGACTCGATCGTTATGACTTATTCTTGGCCAAAACATTTTCAGGTCGGGTTTCTGTTGTTTTGTTTTGTTTTTTTCTCAAGCTGAGCTCACCAGGGAACTATATTTTTTTATTACAGAACTCGAGCAAATAATTCCTTAAAGGTTCCATAATGCCTTTGATAAAGTGCTATTTAGCCTAGCGTACTTTAGGTGTGAATGATTTTTCCGCCATTTTCCCCGCATCTTCCTCTTTTAATACCGTATCACTTAATGAATTATATCCGCGATGGAAAAGTTGTAGAAAAAAGACACTAAGTGTTCCGATTGTCTCTTCCCTTCAGTTTATAACGGGAAATTTCGACTGGTGTTGATTTAAAGGGAGGGGAGTTGAGGGGAAGTGGAGCTGCAGAATATTGCTAGCACGTGATCATATCCAGGTGTTTTAATTTATTGTGTACTTTTTGTGAGTGATTAGTTAATTTAGAGAAATATACAATGTAGTATGTTGGGTGTTATGTGCTGAAATATACAAATACTGGTCAGGACAAAAATATTAACGAACCAATTTATCCGGAGAGTGCATTGGAATTTTAGACCCTTTTTTGTGTCTAAGCCTGTGTTAATCGTTTATAATCTGTGTTCCACCGATTTAAAACAAACATAAAAGCACATACAATATATAACTTTACATAAATGATAACAGCTAGTTTTGTCACCTTGATTTAATATTCTGATCGTGTAAGAAGAAAACGTAGGAGAGAGAGAGAGAGAGAATATACCAGTGCAGAACTCAAGTAATTATGCCGACATCCTATTAACCTCAGTACTTAGACTGGCAGTAAAGAAGAGGTGTGAATTAGTCTGGGGCAATTAAATCTGATTGAAAAACCTGCTGGGTTTGCCAAAGATATAAACAGTCACAGAACATTTGAACGTTTGTGTATCTGTGATGGGAACTGATATTTTTCTCTGCATATATTGTATGTTCTCTGTGTACCAATCTCCAATCCCGATGCATACTTTATGGTCTGCTTCCAACATATATTTATGACTTGGTGTAAAGGATAGGATAAAACGATTTAACCACTCAACTTGAAAAAAAAAATGGCGGAAAAGAAAGCAGACCTTTTTTCAAGTACTCCTCTACCTATAAAAAAACCCAGTAAAATTTGCATAATAAAACTGCGGGAAATCTTTTGTCTTTAAATTTTAAGCTCAGTAATTTTCCAGTTTATGGCACACAGAATATGACAGTTCAAAATATATTTGTTATTTTAATAAATCACTCTCCTGGAAAACGTTGGGGTTTTTTTATATTAAAAAAAATTAAATACAAGTATGAGTATTTTTTTAACCCGAAATTTAAACGGAGTTGACCCAAAGTATAATATACTTTTGTTGCTGCTGTTAATACAGTACAGTATGAAAATTATCAGTAATGTCATATGCGTATTTACGGTAAAAACCATCCTGAAATGACCAAGTGTTTTAGCAGTCACATGTCTTAAACACTACTGTTTCAAAATCAAGTGCACTAGATTAGTTATGAATTAACCACAGATAAATAAGAACCTATCTTTCGAAGTTAATTTTCTCTTTTCCCTTTAGGTGGCTGTTTGATAACACGTATTTTTGCTAATCAGGTTACGAATTAGACGGATGTGACGCTACGCGTAATGACATGAGGCCTATAAAATAGCCTGCGTATACTGCGTCTTAAATCCCTAGGGACAAACTTGAAAACACGGCGGCCAAGTTTCGATACGTGGAGACAATGTTCCCGAGACGAAATTACCTTACAGCCGATAAGAAAGTCATTCTGTTATACAATTGAAAGGGTGGTTACAACCTCATCTACCTAAAAGTTTAGATCAAAGTAAACGTATGTTCTTTACTTCAATAGTTTAGGCTACCGTCCTAAAAAAACATAAACAAAAGCGGTCACTATATTGGAGCGCAATAACTTAGGTACAGGTTTTGTCTAGCTAATAAATGGTATACAAACACTGGACTTTGAGGTAACATTTTTGTAAGATGGACGGGCACACCAACCCTACAATATATGCCATTCTCTAAGTGTCCCTCATCGTGCTCTGTTCATTCTGTTATTCTTTCAATGCTAGCTAACACCTGGAACATTTTTGCTACATATTATTTATGAGTATGCAACTTGTTTTGAAGAATATGTGCTGCCTTCTACTTCTTTCAAGAAAATATGACCTTCAAAGGTACATAATTCTGACTGTCAAATTAAGGGAAAGTATTGGTAAAATTTCGTCCTTTAAATGTATGACTCAATTGTTATCTCTTTCTATCAAGAAGATATGGGCAAATACAGTACGACCTCTCCTGAACGTCCATCACTAAAGTAAGACCACTCTTAAACTGCAACCACATTCAGTAATTGACAATTACTTTCTGAAACAAAAAAAAGAAAAAAAAAAAAAAAAGAATCAGCTTTCTTAGCGGTCTTGGTTTAGAGGTTTTCCTCTAATTAATGGAAGCCATTTTGAATTCTGTATGGAGCTTCAAACGTTTCAAATACCTGTACGTTCCTTGCGTAATATAAATGAGTAGTAAAGGTCTTCAAAAAAGATTGAGCACACCCACCCACCCCAAAAAATGGAACTAAAAATAAAGATATTTAAAGTAGTTCGAGCTGATACCTCAATAGTCGGCCTAATATTTTTAAGACGGATAAATGGTACGAAGCATAGCCTGGTTCTGGAATAATTTATACGTGTACATCGTAAATTTACGTCATGAAAAGCGCGCTGTCTCAGACGTTGCAGGAAGCCTAACAACTGACACGGTGAGGAATTATATATCGGATCAGCATATATTGGTTTGGCAGATTTACGCCGTTTGGCAGAAATCACTCCGCACTATCTTGTCATATTCATAGATATCAGAAAGATATCCACCAAGATAAAACCCATAATTGAATGCTTGATAACCAGAAAACGTTCCAATTCGGTCTGTTTATTTGCTTAATGTCATCCATCTTGCCATTAAAATCATGAAGTGACGATATTGGTTTCTTTCGTCTTGTCTTATGTTTGCTGGCCTATACGAAGATCGTACGTGGAAGCGATCTATATTTCTCAAATGATCGTAAGTAATATATAATGATAACATTAAATATTTTTGCCGTTCTCAGCCAACTAACTTCCGTCCATCATTCAGGAAAAACTACACAACCGAAAATCATCCGTATATACATGAAATTTGTGATATCTGTGTGATGCACAGACACTGCGGCCATCTTGGAGGCAATATAAATAAACGTTCTTTTTCTTAAGCCATTAAAATATGGTAGATCAAGACTTCAAGCTAATGCTACCGTTTTCTGACCTTATACCAATTCCTAGCGCTGCGTGAATCAATGCGCTGAATATGATGGTATCAAATCGCTTAGCTATCCGTATTAGAGCACCAGGACACAGAGAAGAGTAATAGAAACAACAGCAGAGGGACTCATCTAGATAATGCAATTTAGAATTTCATCCTTAGAAAATATTTACATATTTATCCTACATTCACAGTACATAGAAATAATTAGAAAAAAAGAAAAGAAATAAAACCGTTATAAGGTGTTGTTGTATTTGATTAGGAGAGAGGCAAAGGGGTTTACTGAAATAGCAGAAGTGAAGGGCCAGAAGGGCAATGAATGCAGGGGGAGAGCCTTGAGGACGAAAGGAAGTGGGAGGGGCTTGAGGACGAAAGGAAGTGGGAAGGGCTTCCTCTATTTCTGTTTAGCTGGGGTATCGAGTATACTACACGTTAGGTGTTTTTACGATCTGGTTCGAGAATTTGCATACGCACCAAAATGTGCAAGATTTTGGTTTTAATTCAAAGGAAACATCACTTTATGCATATAGTCTACTTTATTTAGTATATGAACATTTAAATCGCTGCTGGACTGATACTTTTGCACCTTAAAAGAACTCAGATCCATCGTTGATTATGCATACCTTTTGCAGAATTTTAACATCTTTTACGTTTTACAATGTATCTTCTTGTACTTCATGTTTGAATTTATTTGTGAGGGTTTGTCTTCCAGGCGTTCTGGGCAATTCTTCATTTTAACATTTTCTGAACTGTAGTGTTAGTTGGCACCATAGAGTGATTCTTGTGCTGAGCTGCCGTTAAACGCTAATACGTCCATACATACACGCATGTACAGACGCACTCTCGTATACGTACATACATACATACATACATACATACATACATACATGCATCCCATGATGTCTGTATGATTCTATCAAAACATGAAAATGGCAAACTAATTCTTCAAATAAAAATGAACATAGATTGGAAAAATAAAATAATATAACAACTAAAAGTTTCAAAGTTTGAAAAAGGCTTTAACTTAACTTTTACCTTGAATCAAGTTCATTTCTTCATACCAGGGTAAAAAAAAGTAACAAAAACTACAAGAAATATTGTGGACAGCAGTTTTTTTTTTTTCTCATTAAATGATTGTTTCATAATGATTTTGAAGAACGTTGTTGCTTATTGTTATGTTATTTATACAGTGCACACAAAGTGTATTGATCATTTTCCACTCAGATCGGTGTAATATCTATTGATGTGCACCAAGCTACACAGTTAGAAAATCTCAAGGATTAAAGAGAATTGTCAGACCTGATCTGTACTGTGATGTTAGGCACAAGACCTAATTTACATACGACCCATGCTGTTGCAACTTCAGGTAAATGTTGAATAGGAATCGGTCGCCGTACACACACACACACACACACATATATATATATATATATATATATATCACAATTTTAGTCGTATCGCTACGATGTCTACTGTAACAGTTTATAGTGATGTCTAGTACTGGGGCATCATGCCGCAGACATGTAGCACCATGTCCCACCCAGTCACATTATCCTGACAACAGGCTGACAAGTCCTAACATTAACCTCTTAATGCTGAGCGGCAAGCGAGGCAGCTGCTAGTACCATTTTTACAAGTCTTTGGTATGACTCGGCCGGGGTTCGAACCCGCGACCTTCCACATCCGAGGCGGACGATCAAACCACTTAGGCCACCGGAGTGGTTGTGCATAATGGATATTACCTATTTGTTAAAATAGATATTTCGTTTTTTTCTGCATGAGTGATCTACATTTAAAATAGATGCAGCCAGGGATAAATTAATCTACAGGGGATATTATGCCAGCTCGAACTACAAGACATAGATAAATAGATACATACATACATACATACATACATACATACATACATACATACATACATATGTGGCTGGTCATTGGCGCATCATATATGTTCAGATAGATTTCTTGAGTAAAGTCATTTAGAAATGTCCGTGATATATCATTGAGACAACCCAGGATTATATCCATCACCGCCTCGTTGAAATGGTAACTTTAGTTTTGTTAAGTACAATAAAACACTGTATCATTTTTTGCAACTCTTTGGCTTGAAGGTATTGCAATATGACAGGGGCATGTAAATGCAGCTAGTCCATAAGCTGATGTCAGGAACGAGCGGAAGAAAATGTCGAACATACTGAATGAGTTTGTCTTGAATTCGCTGTTTTCCCTATATTTCCAAGGACTTTAAAATATCGGTAGCTGTCGTTCAAGGGTTCTAAAATGCGCAAATGCCAGATATAATGTTCGTCCAATGAAACTAAGGACCACGCATTCGCAGGACTCTGTTTTTTCTTGCTTCACACCAGTGCGATTTATCAGGACGAAATTCCATGCTGTGGATTGGTACTTCATGCAAGGTACAACGAAACAAAGTGTATATGAATAGACATTACACCATCCTGGTAAAATGGGCAGAAAATAATCTGCCAGCTATCCTCTCTCTCTCTCTCTCTCTCTCTCTCACACACACACACACACACACACACACACATAAGATATGATATTATTGCATGTCTTCTGTACATCTACACTGAGATGTTGAGTGTCATTCTATAATCTTCATATCATATGGAGTGCTGTATTGTTGTAGTGAATTTATCAAGCAGTAGATAAGTTTTAAATGGATTATTACAACTTGCGCGGGAAAAAGGAGGACATTGCATGTATCCACATCAGAATATCAAGGCCAAGTTGATACGTACGGTGTTTGTGTAATTTGGATTTTAACGTAGCTTTAACAATTTTGCAGTCATATCGCTACGATGTCTGCAGTGTGGCAGTTTATAGTGATGTCTAGCACTGGTGCATCATGCCGCAGACATGTAGCATCATGTCCCACCCAGTCACATTATCCTGACACCAGGCCGACCAGTCCTAACACTAACCTCTTAATGCTGAGCGCCAAGCGAGACAGCTGTTAGTACCATTTTTATAAGTATTTGGTATGACTCGGCCGGGGTTCGCACCCACGACCTCCCGCATCCGAGGCGGATGCTCTAACCACTTATCCACCGGAGCGGTCGCAAGATTTGGTTACCTCCAAAACTGAAGTTTTTGAAAACGAAAGTGCTCCAGTGAGCATTGGCACTTGTAAGTTCTGCCAAAATATACGTGAACACACTTTTATGAAGAATTTTACTTAGTTCAAATTACAGTCAAGACATTTATTACACTGACCTAAGGAATTCATCGCAACAAAATAAAGTAAATTGACCATGTGCTTGAAACAAGTCCGTCAGAAACTCATAGACACGTTTCCGGGGCCTTGTCAGAATAGGACTAGTATCCAAAATTCGATAGTACATCGACATATAGCATCGCTTCCTTAGCAACGATTTGAACATCGACAGTAAAATGAAATGACACTGTCATCAAATTTAATAATTGTTTATTGGAATTTAGTACGATCTATTTACTCATAATTCTAAATTAAAACCAAAAAAAAATCTTATAATATTTTTTGCATCCACGCTGAATCTGGCTCTTTTCTCTGGTCATATTCAGTCAAATGTATTATAAATGTAGACTAATGTTTGAGGAAAGTCAGATTGTTTTCGGGAACTAACATTTTTTTTTTCAAGGACTGAAAGGTCGGACCGTAATTTTCCGTTTTAAAATAGTTAGTAGTCGAGAAATAGAATGCAAACAATATGTAAGACTGTGTTTTCGATTTTCCAAAATGTCTCCTCACATTTGTCACTAATCGGGAAACTGTAAGAGAGCAACGCATTCCCTCGCTATTAATTCACTTATCCTTTCTCTGCACCCCATTTTGCATCTATACCCCAAAGAGAGTAGATAAGAAGTTTCTTTTTTTTATCTAGAAACAATACAAATAAAAAACCCACCTGCAAACAGATCCACAGAATGCCAGTCTCGATGGCGACGTGTTAAACATTGTGCATCACAATGCAGGAACGGACACATATGAAAGCTCACGTGGTATTTGCATTTTTTTTTTTACAGTATTAGTCAATATGTCGAAATAAAGTGTAAGGACAGTCAGCAGAAAATAGTTCAAATTGTCGACCGGTATTTGCAAGGTAGAGTCAGCACAAGATCATGGGGGTATTTTTATTCATGAGGCACGATCATTCCTGGGTGAATTTTTAACCTGACAAGGCACAGAGCATGTAAGGAGAGTGACCCTGCTTTTCCGAAACACTCCGTAGCTGGTACAAAAGTGATAAACAAAATCCAGATGTTTCATTTTGATACTGAATTAAGATTTGTTGATTTGAAAAGCGTTTCAGATGCAGTTATGTATATGATCTATTAGTTTCACCTAATTAACTAGGTGTGCTTCCTCTGTGAGGTTCGTCAGTAAACCGCCAGGTGTTAATATGATACATCAAACTAAGGTAGGTATATAAATGATATTTGTTTATTCCTTCAAAGATAATTCACAGGTGCGATCGTCATTTTAAATAATCTTTGTTTCCAATCATTTTCTTTTCTGATAATGACTGAATACGAGCAGTTTTCTATGTCATGTACTGGTGATGTGGTTTTGAGATATCGCTCGTCAGGGGACTTGTATCTAAGTTATTCGTTGAATTTGTACGTTTTTTCTTCTGGTCATACCAGTATCAAGTAACCTTAAAAGGTTAGTATCTCATACACTAACATTAAATTTGGGAAAACTAAAATAAAACTCAGTAGTAGTAGTAGTAGTAGTAACAGTAGTAGTAGTAGTAATGGTAGTAGTAGTAATAATAGTAGTAGTAACAGTAGTAGTAGTGGTAATAGTAGTAGTGGTAATAGTAGTAGTAGTAACAGTAGTAGTAGTGGTAATGGTAGTAGTAGTAATAATAGTAGTAGTAGTAGCATTAGTAGTAGTAGCAATAGGTGCACTAGTAGAAGTAGTACCACTAGTAGTATTAGTAGCACTAGTAGTAGTAGTAATAGCACTAGTAGTAGTAGTAAGAGTAGTAGTAGCACTAGTAGTAGTAGTAATAGTAGTAGTAGCACTAGTAGTAGTAGCAGCACTAGCAATAGTAGTAGTAGCAATAGTAGTAGTAGCACTAGTAGTAGTAATAGTAGTAGTAGCACTAGTAGTAGTAGTAGTAATAGTAGTAGTAGCACTAGTAGATATAGTTATAGTAGTAGTAGCACTAGTAGTAGTAGTAGTAGCAGTAGTACCACTAGTAGTAGTAGTAATAGTAGTAGTAGCACTAGTAGTAGTAGTAATAGTAGTAGCGCTAGTAACAGTAGCACTAGTAGTCGTAGTAGTAGCGCTAGTAGTAGTATTAGTGGTAGTAGTAGTAGTAGTAGCAGTAATAGTAGTAGTAGTAGCACTAGTAGTAGTATTAGTGGTAGTAGTAGTAGTAGTAGTAGCAATAATAATAAAATAACAATCTTTATTTGTAGCATAGGTCACCGGCCCAAATTACATGCATGTATTAAAAATATGATACGACCACAAAACATAACAATTCCAGGATTAACACTGAGGCTCTGACTTTTATCGACTTTGCTATTATTATTATTTATTATTATTATTATTGTTGTTTAATTTTATATATATATATATATATATATATATATATATATATATATATATATATATATATATATATATATATATATATATATAAGTATATATATATATATATATTGTCACAATGCCTCTGCTTTAATAATAATTATTTATTTTCTGCAAGTAACTGCAATTCATTCACTTTTTTTCTCAAAATATCTGAATTAGTAAATCATGAAAAGCCATGAGAGAGAGAGAGAGAGAGAGAGAGGGGTGGGGGCGATCGATCGGCAATCTCTACAACCCGGAACTTTTTAACATAAAAACTGCCAGCGAATAACAAATATATCTAAAAAAAATAAATATTTATTTCTCTTTTTTTTAATCCAACACCTATTTCTTAATATTTGACTTTTCTTGTTTACATTATCTGGTAAGAATTGTTATTTGTTTCTTCCTCATTCAAATTTCACTTTAAAAGGATCGGAGAACTTAGCACTTTAAATTCAACGAAAGACACTGCACCTATCGGCCGACCCTTTAGGTGTAAAGTGTGCCCCAGGCGTGTCATGTCGTATGAAGGTACCTTTATTACTGATAATTCATAGATTCTTGGTGAACTAAAAAAAAATTAATTTTGAAAGGCATTCCAGTTCATGGGAATAATTTATTATGTAAACAAAGTTAAAAATACGCATCTCTATAAAGTGAGTAATCAAAACCACTTCGGTGCGAGAAAGACGACCTTTAACTCTTTCGAACTCTAATTTGTAACTGGTATCGTTTGATCAAAGCCAAAAGCATTTTTTTACACATTTCAAGAAAAAAAAAAATTGGCTCTTTCTTTAGCATTGGCGTGTCGCAGGAATGTCGTCTCTGTATAAAAAAATGAAATCTCTCATGCTATTTTCCTCAAAGAAAAGATCAATCGTTGCTGGCGGGACCTATTAAAGCGAGCTAAATGTATCAAGTGACTGTAAGCTGTGTGCTTTAGACCTCCCTACAGAGGTGTTAGCCACTCCAACGGTAATGAACTCAAGAGACGATCTTGGTACGGTAAAACTACAAAAGGCTTTGTTATTGGTTTGTCAAGTTTGCGACCCGATTTGCGACATCTGTCATAAAAGGTGTCTAATCTACGAGAAGTGTCTTCCAATATTGTTTTGCTGGGTTGGAAGGTATGGCGGGGAGGGACAGCATTGTCCTGGATAAACCATCCTCAACTGATGGGGCTGTTTTAACCGTCCATTATGCTATCACCTTTCGGTACGTCCAATGATGTATGGTCGACACTCAGTTGACTTACGTGTAGAGATTAAGGAAGAAAGAGATATGATATCCAACTGCACTTTTATGTTCCTTTGGTTGTTATGGTCTTGAACCCTTAAAAGTCATCGAATGGTCCAAGTTAACAAACGTTAGATAAGTTCTTGAGGTTTTGAAAAACCAGCTTGATGAAATTTGTTTTCCGTGAAATTCTAGGTAAGAAAACTACTCATTAGGGATATTTGTTTAGTGAAATGAATTGCGCCTGAAAATTTGCTTCGCTGAATTCCCTCGCTTAAGAACTAGTAGCACACTGTAATGTACTGTGACTTCAAAACTAGTACACACTGCAAAATAATGTGGCTTAACAACTGTTCGCCGACAGAAACGGGAAAATTTAAATAGCTGATGCTTATCCTGAAAATGCAAGGGGGGGGGGGGCGCGAATTCAGGATCCCAAAGACCACTTGCCTATTTGTCTAAGCCCACCCCACCTCTCGATAATAAATGATATTTATTCATCCGAAACTGGAATGTATAATGGGGTGTACCATTCTTCACTACTGGAGAACGTTTATACTCTCCTGATTCCTCAAAAACTGACGGAATTATGTGAATCGAGTTAAACCAAACCAAATCTGTGCGACATTTTCTGGCAATGCAAGAGCTCTTTTCCTGTCATCTATATTTTGTCAACGTCAAGAACTGAAATATTTCATATACATAAACTTCAAATTCTTGTCAATTACATCTTGAAATTTGTCAAGTATTCAAGTATTCATACATTGAGCAAACAATAATAAAGGTATAGGCCTATAATGAACAATCGACTTCATGATGCTGAGTTTGAGACTGCTCAAAACGACCAGTAGGTACATCAAAACTAAGTAATCATTTGTGTGTGTGTGTGTGTGTGTATATATATATATATATATATATATATATATATATATATATATATATATACGGCATACTTTAAATACCCTGTTCAAATACCTGTTAAAAAAGTACTTTAAGAAAGATAACATGAACTGTTGTATACAAGTCTTGGTGCAGGGCATGTGCTCCGATTTTATAAAATACTAATTTTATAAAATGATCTCAGAACTATAATATCGTGCTCTCGATGGAGCAGAATTTAGAGTTAGAGGATCTTTAACAATTAGGAAACCGAGAAAAACGAAGAAAACAATGACAGTAATTGGAGGACCATATCTATTTCGAAAGTTGGTATCGAACCCTGGGCTGCATTGTTGCATTAAAGTTGTGTTACTACTGCTCTATCATCTATC
>JAECUM010025751.1:0-10505 GCA_016617855.1 Megalonaias nervosa | reverse complement strand
ATCTCTATACAACACACAACCACAATCCCTATATTCTCATCTCTATACAACACACAACCACAATCCCTGTATTCTCATCTATATACTACAACACAAAACCACAATCCCTGTATTCTCATCCCTATATTACAACACACAACCACAATCCCTGTATTCTTATCCCTATACTACAACACGCAACCACAATCCCTGTATTCTCATCCCTATCTTACAACATGACCACCATCACTGTATTCTCATCTCTAAATTCCAATGCACAACAACCACAATCCCTGTATTTTCATCCCAATAACACAACACACAACCACAATCCATGTATTCTCTTCCCTATATTACAACACATAACCACAATCCATGTATTCTCAACTCTATATTACAACACACAACCACAATCCCTGTATTCTCATCCCTGTACAACACACAACCACAATCCCTCTATTCTCATCTCTATATTACAACACACACCTACAATCCCTGTATTCTCATCTCTATACAACACCCAACCACAATCCCTGTATTCTCATCTCTATACAACACACAACCACAATCCCTGTATTCTCATCTCTATACAACACACAACCACAATCCCTGTATTCTCATCCCTATACTACAACACACAACCACAATCCCTGTATTCTCATCCCTATACACCACACAACCACAATCCATGTATTCTCATCTCTATACAAAAAAAACACACAACCACAATCCCTGTATTATTCTCCCCATACAAAAAACACGCAACCACAATCCCTGTATTCTCATTTCTATACTACAATGCACAACAACCACAATCCCTGTATTCTCATCCCAATAACACAACACACAACCACAATCCCTGTATTCTCATCTCTATACTACAACACACAACCATAATCCCTGTATACTCATCCCAATAATGCAACACACAACCACAATCCCTGTATTCTCTTCCTTATACTACAACACACAACCACAATCCCTGTATTCTTATCCCTATGCTACAACATACAACCACAATCCCTGTATTCTCATCTCTATATTACAACATGACCACAATCCCTGTATTCTCATCTCTATGCTACCATGCACAACAACCACAATCCCTGTATTTTCATCCCAATAACAGAGCACACAACCACAATCCATGTATTCTCTTCCCTATACTACAACACATAACCACAATCCATGTATTCTCATCTCTATATTACAGCACACAACCACAATCCCTGTATTCTCATCTCTTTATTACAATACACAACCACAATCCCTGTATTCTCATCTCTATATTACAACACACAACCACAATCCCTGTATTCTCATCTCTATACAACACCCAACCACAATCCCTGTATTCTCATCTCTATACAACACACAACCACAATCCCTGTTTTCTCATCTCTATACTACAACACACAACCACAATCCCTGTATTCTCATCCCTATATTACAACATGACCACCATCCCTGTATTTTCATCTCTATACTACAATGCACAACAACCACAATCAGTCTATTGTCATCCCAATAACACAACACACAGCCACAATCCCTGTATTCTCTTCCCTATACTACAACACACAACCACAATCCATGTATTCTCATCTCTATACTACAACACACAACCACAATCCCTGTATTCTCATCCCTGTACAACACACAACCACAATCCCTGTATTCTCATCTCTATATTACAACACACAACCACAATCCCTGTATTCTCATCTCTATACAACACACAACCACAATCCCTGTATTCTCATCTCTATACTACAACACACAACCACAATCCATGTATTCTCATCCCTATACTACAATGCACAACCACAATCCCTGTATTCTTATCGCTATACTACAACACGCAACCACAATCCCTGTACTCTCATACCTATATTACAATGCACAACAACCACAATCCCTGTATTTTCCTCCCAGTAACACAACAAACAACCACAATCCATGTATTCTCTTCCCTATACTACAACACATGACCACAATCCCTGTATCCTCATCTCTCTATTACAACACACAACCACAATCCCTGTATTCTCATCCCTATATTACAACATGACCACCATCCCTGTATTTTCATCTCTATACTACAATGCACAACAACCACAATCAGTCTAGTGTCATCCCAATAACACAACACACAGCCACAATCCCTGTATTCTCTTCCCTATACTACAACACACAACCACAATCCATGTATTCTCATCTCTATACTACAACACACAACCACAATCCCTGTATTCTCATCCCTGTACAACACACAACCACAATCCCTGTATTCTCATCTCTATATTACAACACACAACCACAATCCCTGTATTCTCATCTCTATACAACACACAACCACAATCCCTGTATTCTCATCTCTATACTACAACACACAACCACAATCCATGTATTCTCATCCCTATACTACAATGCACAACCACAATCCCTGTATTCTTATCCCTATACTACAACACGCAACCACAATCCCTGTACTCTCATTCCTATATCACAATGCACAACAACCACAATCCCTGTATTTTCATCTCAGTAACACAACACACAACCACAATCCATGTATTCTCTTCCCTATACTACAACACATAACCACAATCCCTGTATCCTCATCTCTATATTACAACACACAACCACAATCCCTGTATTCTCATCCCTGTACAACACACAACCACAATCCCTGTATTCTCATCTCTATATTACAACACACAACTACAATCCCTGTATTCTCATCTCTATACAACACCCAACCACAATCCCTGTATTCTCATCTCTATACAACACCCAACCACAATCCCTGTATTCTCATCTCTATACAACACACAACCACAATCCCTGTATTCTCATCCCTATACTACAACACACAACCACAATCCCTGTATTCTCATCCCTACACAACACACAACCACAATCCATGTATTCTCATCTCTATGCAAAAAAACACACAACCAGAATCCCTGTATTCTTATCCCCATACAAAAAACACACAACCACAATCCCTGTATTCTCATTTCTATACTACAATTCACAATAACCACAATCCCTGTATTCTCATCCCAATAACACAACACACAACCACAATCCATGTATTCTCATCTCTATACTACAACACACAACCATAATCCCTGTATTCTCATCCCAATAATGCAACACACAACCACAATCCCTGTATTCTCTTCCTTATACTACAACACACAACCACAATCCCTGTATTCTCATCTCTATACTACAACATACAACCACAATCCCTGTATTCTCATCCCTGTACAACACACAACCACAATCCCTGTATTCTCATCTCTATATTACAACACACAACCACAATCCCTGTATTCTCATCTCTATACAACACACAACCACAATCCCTGTATTCTCATCTCTATACTACAACACACAACCACAATCCCTGTATTCTTATCCCTATACTACAACACGCAACCACAATCCCTGTATTCTCATCCCTATATTACAACATGACCACAATCCCTGTATTCTCATCTCTATACTACAATGCACAACAACCACAATCCCTGTATTTTCATCCCAATAAAACACACAACCACAATCCATGTATTCTCTTCCCTATACTACAACACATAACCACAATCCGTGTATTCTCATCTCTATATCACAACACACAACCACAATCCCTGTATTCTCATCCCTGTACAACACACAACCACAATCCCTGTATTCTCATCTCTATATTACAACACACAACCACAATCCCTGTATTCTCATCTCTATACAACACATAACCACAATCCCTATATTCTCATCTCTATACAACACACAACCACAATCCCTGTATTCTCATCTCTATACTACAACACACAACCACAATCCCTGTATTCTCATCCCTACACTACAACACCCAACCACAATCCCTGTATTCTCTTCCCTATACTACAACACACAACCACAATCCTTGTATTCTCATCCCTATACTACAACACACAACCACAATCCCTGTATTCTCTTCCTTATACTACAACACACAACCACAATCCCTGTATTCTCATACCTATACAACACACAACCACAATCCCTGTATTCTCATCCCTATACTAGAACACACAACCACAATCCCTGTATTCTTATCCCTATACTACAACACCCAACCACAATCCCTGTATTCTCATCCCTATATTACAACATGACCACATCCCTGTATTCTCATCTCTATACTACAATGCACAACAACCACAATCCCTGTATTCTCATCCCAATAACGCAACACACAACCACAATCCATGTATTCTCATCTCTATATTACAACACACAACCACAATCCCTGTATTCTCATCCCTGTACAACACACAACCACAATCCCTGTATTCTCATCCCTATATTACAACACATAACAACCACAATCCATGTATTCTCATCCCCATACTACAAAACACAACCACAATCCCTGTATTCTCAACCCTATACTACAACACCCAACCACAATCCCTGTATTCTATTCCCTATACTACAACACCCAACCACAATCTCTGTATTCTCATCTCTATATTACAACACATAACCACAATCCCTGTATTCTCATCTCTATGCTACAAAAACAATCCCTGTATTCTCATCCCTATACCACAACACACAACCACAATCCCTGTATTCTCATCCCTATGTTACAACACATAACACCCACAACCCCTGTATTCTCTTCCCTTTAGTACAACACACAACCACAAACCCTGTATTCTCATCCCTATACTACAACACCCAACCACAATCCCTGTATTCTCATCCCTATACTACAACACACAACCACAATCCTTGTATTCTCATCCCTATACTACAACACACAACCACAATCCCTGTATTCTCTTCCTTATACTACAACACCCAACCACAATCCCTGTATTCTCATCCCTATATTACAACATGACCACAATCCCTGTATTCTCATCTCTATACAACACAGAACCACAATCCCTGTATTCTCATCTCTATACAACACACATCCACAATCCCTGTATTCTCATCCCTGTACAACACACAACCACAATCCTTGTATCTCACCTCCATATTACAAGACACAACCACAATCCCTGTATTCTCATCTCTATACAACACACAACCACAATCCCTGTATTCTCATCTCTATACTTCAACACACAACCACAATCGTTGTATTCTCATCCCTATACTACAACACCCAACCACAATCCCTGCATTCTCTTCCCTATACTACAACACCCAACCACAATCCCTGTATTCTCTTCTTAATACTACAACACACAACCACAATCCATGTATTCTCATCCCTATACTACAACACACAACCACAATCCCTATATTCTCATCCCTATACTACAACACACAACCACAATCCCTGTATTCTTATCCCTATGCTACAACATACAACCACAATCCCTGTATTCTCATCCCTATATTACAACATGACCACAATCCCTGTATTCTCATCTCTATACTACCATGCACAACAACCACAATCCCTGTATTTTCATCCCAACAACACAACACACAACCACAATCCATGTATTCTCTTCCCTATACTACAACACATAACCACAATCCATGTATTTTCATCTCTATATTACAGGACACAACCACAATCCCTGTATTCTCATCTCTATATTACAACACACAACCACAATCCCTGTATTCTCATCTCTATACAACACCCAACCACAACCCCTGTATTCTCATCTCTATACAACACACAACCACAATCCCTGTTTTCTCATCTCTATACTACAACACACAACCACAATCCCTGTATTCTCATCCCTGTACAACACACAACCACAATCCCTGTATTCTCATCTCTATATTACAACACACAACCACAATCCCTGTATTCTCATCTCTATACAACACACAACCACAATCCCTGTATTCTCATCTCTATACAACACACAACCACAATCCCTGTATTCTCATCTCTATACTACAACACAAAACCACAATCCATGTATTCTCATCCCTATACTACAACACACAACCACAATCCCTGTATTCTTATCCCTATACTACAACACACAACCACAATCCCTGTATTCTCATCCCTATCTTACAACATGAGCACCATCCCTGTATTCTCATCTCTATACTACAATGCACAACAACCACAATCCCTGTATATTCATCCCAATAACACAACACACAACCACAATCCATGTATTCTCTTCCCTATAGTACAACACATAACCACAATCCATGTATTCTCATCTCTATATTACAACACACAACCACAATCCCTGTATTCTCATCCCTGTACAACACACAACCACAATCCCTGTATTCTCATCTCTATATTACAACACACACCTACAATCCCTGTATTCTCATCTCTATACAACACCCAACCACAATCCCTGTATTCTCATCTCTATATTACAACACACAATCACAATCCCGGTATTCTCATCTCTATACAACACACAACCACAATCCCTATATTCTCATCTCTATACAACACACAACCACAATCCCTGTATTCTCATCTATATACTACAACACAAAACCACAATCCATGTATTCTCATCCCTATATTACAACACACAACCACAATCCCTGTATTCTTATCCCTATACTACAACACGCAACCACAATCCCTGTATTCTCATCCCTATCTTACAACATGACCACCATCCCTGTATTCTCATCTCTAAATTCCAATGCACAACAACCACAATCCCTGTATTTTCATCCCAATAACAGAACACACAACCACAATCCATGTATTCTCTTCCCTATATTACAACACATAACCACAATCCATGTATTCTCATCTCTATATTACAACACACAACCACAATCCCTGTATTCTCATCCCTGTACAACACACAACCACAATCCCTGTATTCTCATCTCTATATTACAACACACACCTACAATCCCTGTATTCTCATCTCTATACAACACCCAACCACAATCCCTGTATTCTCATCTCTATACAACACACAACCACAATCCCTGTATTCTCATCTCTATACAACACACAACCACAATCCCTGTATTCTCATCCCTATACTACAACACACAACCACAATCCCTGTATTCTCATCCCTATACAACACACAACCACAATCCATGTATTCTCATCTCTATACAAAAAAAACACACAACCACAATCCCTGTATTCTTATCCCCATACAAAAAACACACAACCACAATCCCTGTATTCTCATTTCTATACTACAATTCACAATAACCACAATCCCTGTATTCTCATCCCAATAACACAACACACAACCACAATCCATGTATTCTCATCTCTATACTACAACACACAACCATAATCCCTGAATTCTCATCCCAATAATGCAACACACAACCACAATCCCTGTATTCTCTTCCTTATACTACAACACACAACCACAATCCCTGTATTCTCATCTCTATACTACAACATACAACCACAATCCCTGTATTCTCATCCCTGTACAACACACAACCACAATCCCTGTATTCTCATCTCTATACAACACACAACCACAATCCCTGTATTCTCATCTCTATACTACAACACACAACCACAATCCATGTATTCTCTTCCCTATACTACAACACCCAACCACAATCTCTGTATTCTCATCTCTATATTACAACACACAACCACAATCCCTGTATTCTCATCTCTATACAACACACAACCACAATCCCTGTATTCTCATCTCTATACTACAACACACAACCACAATCCATGTATTCTCTTCCCTATGCTACAACACCCAACCACAATCCCTGTATTCTCATCTCTACGCTACACCAACAATCCCTGTATTCTCATCCCTATACCACAATACACAACCACAATCCCTGTATTCTCATCCCTATATTACAACACATAACACCCACAATCCATGTATTCTCTTCCCTATATTACAACACATAACACCCACAACCCCTGTATTCTCTTCCCTATACTACAACACACAACCACAAACCCTGTAATCTCATCCCTATACTACAACACACAACCACAATCCCTGTATTCTCATCCCTATACTACAACACACAACCACAATCCTTGTATTCTCATCCCTATACTACAACACCCAACCACAATCCCTGTATTCTCATCCCTATACTACAACACACAACCACAATCCTTGTATTCTCATCCCTATACTACAACACACAACCACAATCCCTGTATTCTCTTCCTTATACTACAACACCCAACCACAATCCCTGTATTCTCATCCCTATATTACAACATGACCACAATCCCTGTATTCTCATCTCTATACAACACAGAACCACAATCCCTGTATTCTCATCTCTATACAACACACAACCACAATCCATGTATTCTCATCCCTGTACAACACACAACCACAATCCCTGTATCTCACCTCTATATTACAACACACAACCACAATCCCTGTATTCTCATCTCTATACAACACACAACCACAATCCCTGTATTCTCATCTCTATACTACAACACACAACCACAATCCTTGTATTCTCATCCCTATACTACAACATCCAACCACAATCCCTGCATTCTCTTCCCTATACTACAACACCCAACCACAATCCCTGTATTCTCTTCCTAATACTACAACACACAACCACAATCCATGTATTCTCATCCCTATACTACAACACACAACCACAATCCCTGTATTCTCATCCCTATACTACAACACACAACCACAATCCCTGTATTCTTATCCCTATGCTGCAACGTACAACCACAATCCCTGTATTCTCATCCCTATATTACAACATGACCACAATCCCTGTATTCTCATCTCTATACTACCATGCACAACAACCACAATCCCTGTATTTTCATCCCAATAACACAACACACAACCACAATCCATGTATTCTCTTCCCTATACTACAACACATAACCACAATCCATGTATTCTCATCTCTATATTACAGGACACAACCACAATCCCTGTATTCTCATCTCTATATTACAACACACAACCACAATCCCTGTATTCTCATCTCTATACAACACCCAACCACAATCCCTGTATTCTCATCTCTATACAACACACAACCACAATCCCTGTTTTCTCATCTCTATACTACAACACACAACCACAATCCCTGTATTCTCATCCCTGTACAACACACAACCACAATCCCTGTATTCTCATCTCTATATTACAACACACAACCACAATCCCTGTATTCTCATCTCTATACAACACACAACCACAATCCCTGTATTCTCATCTCTATACTACAACACAAAACCACAATCCATGTATTCTCATCCCTATACTACAACACACAACCACAATCCCTGTATTCTTATCCCTATACTACAACACGCAAGCACAATCCCTGTATTCTCATCCCTTTCTTACAACATGACCACCATCCCTGTATTCTCATCTCTATACTAAAATGCACAACAACCACAATCCCTGTATTTTCATCCCAATAACACAAGACACAACCACAATCCATGTATTCTCTTCCCTATACTACCACACATAACCACAATCCATGTATTCTCATCTCTATATTACAACACACAACCACAATCCCTGTATTCTCATCCCTGTACAACACACAACCACAATCCCTGTATTCTCATCTCTGTATTACAACACACACCTACAATCCCTGTATTCTCATCTCTATACAACACCCAACCACAATCCCTGTATTCTCATCTCTATACAACACCCAACCACAATCCCTGTATTCTCATCTCTATACAACACACAACCACAAACCCTGTATTCTCATCCCTATACTACAACACACAACCACAATCCCTGTATTATCATCCCTATACAACACACAACCACAATCCATGTATTCTCATCTCTATACAAAAAAACACACAACCACAATCCCTGTATTCTTATCCCCATACAAAAAACACACAACCACAATCCCTGTATTCTCATTTCTATACTACAATGCACAACAACCACAATCCCTGTATTCTCATCCCAATAACACAACACACAACCACAATCCCTGTATTCTCATCTCTATTCTACAACACACAACCATAATCCCTGTATTCTCATCCCAATAATGCAACACACAACCACAATCCCTGTATTCTCTTCCTTATACTACAACACACAACCACAATCCCTGTATTCTCATCTCTATACTACAACATACAACCACAATCCCTGTATTCTCATCCCTGTACAACACACAACCACAATCCTTGTATTCTCATCTCTATATTACAACACACAACCAGAATCCCTGTATTCTCATCTCTATACAACACACAACCACAATCCCTATATTCTCATCTCTATACTACAACACACAACCACAATCCCTGTACTCTCATCCCCATACTACAACACACAACCACAATCCCTGTATTCTTATCCCTATACTACAACACGCAACCACAATCCATGTATTCTCATCCCTATATTACAACATGACCACAATCCATGTATTCTCATCTCTATACTACAATGCACAACAACCACAATCCCTGTATTTTCATCCCAATAACACAACACACAACCACAATCCATGTATTCCCTTCCCTATACTACAACACATAACCACAATCCATGTAT
>JAECUM010025749.1:0-68806 GCA_016617855.1 Megalonaias nervosa | reverse complement strand
GGTTAGGGAAAACTTTGATATCAAAGAAAAACTGTCAACCAAAGTACCATACTGTTGTCAAAGCAGCCCTCAGAAAGCCATAAAAGACGATTACACAGACGAAATAAAAACAACATCGTTAAAACGTAATTGCTATATAGAATTTAAATGACGTTTGCTGCAGAGTTTTACATAAGCGACACAGTAAAATAGTAAATAAGACGAGCGAGATTGAACGTTACAACTTTTAAAGATGCATCGAGATAAAATGACCGTAATGCATATATGGCTAGAATACAGAACTCGAATTTACGACGCACGCAAGTAGGTCAGCATTGACATCTTTGCGCGCATTAAAATTGTCTATTTATTTTTATCCCGGATCTAATAATTTGTTGAACTGGAAGTTTATTAATCCTTGTAGACATTATGTTCTAAAGTAGCATCACATAACTGAGTTGGTACTAATTAATAACATGAATAAAATTAAATAATAAATGAATAATATACCTCCTTTGTAAGTGGCGTAATGTTTTCATTGCTAACCTACTTACTGACGTCATAAATCAGAAACTATTTTAACCACCTGCAAAATACAAGCATTTAATCAGGATGCATTTTAAAAAGATGCAAAGTTCAAAATCGTTCAATCTTGATCGTATTATTTTTTATTTCCCCGTATATTGTATGTATATATCTGCAGCAGTCATTATGTAGATTATGTATAGTGACTACGTTTTGTGTTTTTCTCTTTGTTCTTGTTTCCTTTGTGTCATCGCCATTTGAGCCCTTGTGCCATTGAAAAGGAAGCTATAGATTCAGAGGGCGCTTAGGCTGAATTCAACGCAGACTGGTAATATTCTTATATATATATATATATATATATATATATATATATATATATATATATATATATACGACAATTCTAATATTTATGATTTTAAATACTATGATAATCGTTTTGGTGGGCTTTAAACATTCATATAAGTGGGTGGGCTTTAAACATTCATATAAGTGGGTCTGTCGTCACTCATCTGCCTGACTACTACATAGTAGCAATAGCCAGTAGCAGTTGGTCCAAAACTCTAGGTAATCGGATATTTTCTGTTAATTGGGTTGATTGCATCTATTATAAAAAAAAACAAAAACACCCAAAACCCCACTGTTCCAAGGTTGCTCTGGATTTTGCATCTTCATCTACATTTGATAATACATTTTCATCATTTGTCCAATAGAAGCTATAATTGATGGAGGAAACTACTTCCAAACCAATATACTTTGTTTTAAGTTTATTACAGTTTGTTCAGCGTTTGTAGAAGGAATTATTAAAGGTTTTCTTTTCATTTCCTTTTACCAATAACGCACATATTTGATAGCAAATTAGCGTGTTTTGAACAAAACATAAAATCCCTTCATGGAACAATGTTTGCTGTAAACTTTCGTGAAATTTTATTGATCGTTTAAATAACTGTAGCCATATTTGATGGTAAATTTATATTGTTCTTACCCATTATGTCAGCACCCTAAATAACAGATAGCTTTATACAAAATTTGGTCAGTTTCTTCTGAGCAGTTTCAAAGAAACAGTCGTATAATTTTTATTCCTAATATTGCTTGGAGGCGGCTACATTTGCTGGTGGATTTGCACCACTTGCACAAATATGAAAGACCATTATGACACGATGATTTCTGTGAACTTTGATTCTTTTCTATTGAGCAACGTTTCGGAATAATTCGCTTAAATATGATTCTGTTTCAGTGACTGCGAATATATCTGATGGCGGATCAGAAGCATTTGTGTAGATATTAAAGTCCCCATTGCTTGGATGATGTTCTGTTGAGAGGGTTTAAGCAGAGATCAGTTAAATATTTATCTACTGCGACTAATGCTTAAATTTTACGGCACCATTTTTAGAATGGTATTCATACCATGATTTTTCTCTCTCAAATGTTGTCAAATTCTATTCAGGGGTTTTGAAGAAAAGTAGTTTAAATATGTTTCTAATTTTTGTAACATCAGTTATATTTGCCGGAAACTCGGCATAGTTTATATAAAAGTTGAAGATTGTTATGCCCGAATGAATTCTGTCACGTTCAGTCAAATTCTATATAGAAATTATGGTGAAGAAGTCATATAAAGTTCTTCTACTTAGCATGTACGTCCACATCTGATGACATACTTTCTTTTAAAAGTCAAATTCTGCTCGGCAGTTGAAGAGAAGTCGTTTATAGACTTTATCCATATTTTCAATGGCGGTTATATTTGATAGCATATCGACATTATTTTTGTAAACGTGACATGCCTTTGAGCCAGACTGCTTTGTGGCAAGTTTAGTTGAAACTGGTATTGTGCGTTTTGGAAATGCTGCCACTAGAATCTAATGATGGACGACGGATAGATTTCTTCATGCTCAGGAACGGTTACCTTTCATAAAGTCCGATCAGCTTCACTTGTACGAACTTGAAAGGTTTTCATACCAGAGTACTTTTTGTCAAGTTCGAATCAAAATCTGTTCAGAGATTTTTGAGAAGTGGCTTAAATGTTTTATCTATTTATACTAAGAACTGCCATGTTCGAGAGGTATCTGTATCATTTGCATAAATTAGAAAGACCTTTATGCTCTGTTTTAATTTTATATTTAAAAAAAATTGAACACCTAAATTTTTGAAGAAGTTTAAAATAGAAATTATACATGGCGCACTATGCACAATGGACGCAGGGTCATACCGTAAGTTCAAGTGACCTTACTGACAGGTGAGCTACAAATTAGATTGTGTAGAATAAAAGTTACCACATTCATTAAACGATGTTTGTTCCAATAAAAAAAATATATATGTGGCTATTATGCTTTCTGAAATATATATATATATATATATATATATATATATATATATATATATATATATATATATATATGTGTGTGTGTGTGTGTGTGTGTGTGTGTGTGGAGTGTGTGTGTGTGTGTGTGTGTGTGTGTGTGTGTGTGTGTGTAAGATCCAGCAATTGTGTGCGATAAAAGGAGTATTTCAGTGTTGAACACATCAAGGCTGACTAGACATCCGTACTAGATGCCTGAGCAAAAAGAAAATGTTATAAACGATGTTAATTTTCATTATACCTGTATGTTAACTGTTTTTCCGCTTCTTAAGTCCTGTATAAAGGATTGTAGTGACTCTTTAAATTGCTCACACCAACAGAAATGTTCCGTCCTTGTTTCTTGAAAAACGAAAATTTGAGGAGAATACAAAAGTAATCATAAGTACTACTCGAATATTATAGGCTGTATTATCACGCATAGTATTTTGACTGTACTCTGGCGAGGCCATAGTATTAAATAATATACAACCTACAGAGAAATTCAAAGTATTTCAAATATTTATGCGAGTTGAATGTCAATTTGCTGTTAAATATCATAGAAACATTTTGTGTGTTTTACCTTATGGTTTTATGCATGAACGCGCCTAGTATTCAAGATAAATATTATAATTGTAATTGTGGTTTACTCAAATCTGTAAATAGTAGTCACACATTTACTTTGATAATTTTGACAATAGTGAGAGCCAAATTACACTGCAGTACGTTGTCCATTACAATTATTTAATTATAAACATTATAGCTCCTATTCTTAAGCCAGGAAATGTTAATAAAGTAAAAATACCATTCAAATATTTTTTTTCTTCAAATAAGTACGCGTACTAGCAAGATAATACTTAGAGTGAGAGAGATAAAGCAAATTAAGCATCATATGGAAATATATTCTCCATACCAACGACATTCAGCCAAACTGATCGTACGTTTGGAGTCGTTTTCCACGCAATCATTGGATAGAATGTATAGTTTCCTTTGTCTTTAGTAGACAAATTATGGATTACTATGCCAGTGTAACCATTTGGTTCCACTCTCCCCTTATACTCAGTAGATACATGAAAGCCCTGTTTGACAGAACTATAGGCAATCAGTCCGGTGCTATTAATGAACCACTGGAGCTGCCTTATTTCTTCACCCGGTTCGGTCCTAAAATCAAAGTGCAAAATTGCTTTCTGGCCTGTGCACTTGTTAATTTGTGACGGCATAGCGCTCCATATGATTCCTGCAGGAAAAAAATAATATTCTTTGATAATAATAGTTTTATTTTGCCATTGTTACAACAACAATAAGGAACGATTATACTTATACACATGTCTAATGACCCACTGTTTTCAGACGTATCCCAGTCAAATTAAGATTGGATCAAGACAAGACTTCACCCTAAATTCCACCTAGATTAGCATAAATAGCACATTATACACCCATTTTGTGTTCCTTTTGGTAAATTACATAGAGTGCAAGCCTGCATTCCTCCAGCATGCTCAAGGTATGTGTGATGGAAGTGAAATCATTATGCAAACAACAGTTTTTCTTCTTTGAGTCATATTGACCTTGATCTTCGACCCTTTGACTCTCAAATCAACAAGCTTCTTTTCTAACTCAATATTAACTCGTCCACAAACTTTGGTTAAGACACATGGTCAAAAATTAATTTTGCTCAAAAGCTATTTTATTCTTTTGACCTCTGACCTTTAGACGCGAAGATAAAATGAAAAACCTTTTCGTTACTCACTGGTAAGGATTGGCTCATGTATGTGATTTAAAGCAAAAGTTCTTGTTCGGAATCACTTTAATATTTAAACTGTAGAAGATGACGAACTCTGGCAGTTGTATACATACTTTTTTTCACCTTGAAATTTGACCCTCTGACCCTAAAATGTACGCGTTTCATCCTTTTCTCCAAGTGCAAGGTACCCCACCAAGCTGGTACCTACAGATAGTGGAGAGGTTTAGTTATTGTGTGGAAAATAACATGTTTTCAATTGTGCCTGAAACATTTATTTGTACGATCGTCTTTCTGAGGTATTGATTGTTGAGATAAATCTGCATTAAAAAAAGAAAACAAATGGGTCTGTGTGCATCCTACATGTAAACAGGGAACGTGTTTGTTATCAAAAACCTAAATGATTTCGGATATCTGCTAAGACCTTTACATTTGCGATAAAGAAGCGATTGCAATAAAGGTATGAACACGTTGAGTCTAACAGTTATGAATTTGGACTTATCGGTGACACTTAGAATAAAATAATACAAATTATTCTCATTTAAAATTAATAATAATAATAATAATAATAATAATAATAATAATAATAATAATAATATATTGTTTCCGAAATAATATATACATATATACATTGCAGATTATATCATATTATAATCCATGGCGGTGGAAAAGACTATTAAATAAGATTCATTGCTGGATCAATCTTAGCAATATAAAAGGATTTTCATATCAATACCGACAAGTATAAGCATGCTCGAGTAATGATTAAAACAGAGGTATAGAGTCATTACGATCTACGATAATTAAAACTTTTTACTCATGCTACTTATAATAAGAAATATATTCAACATTCCTCGAAATATGTTCTTAATTGACCAATTTTCCTAATTTATAAACCACAGGTGCTAAAAATATATCTCAAATTATACAAACATGCCAAGTGTTTATATTAATGTCATTGTGATAAAGATAATATAATCTACATTTTTGACTGGCAGTAGTTCGCATTATTTTGTTCCAAGTTACAAAATTAAATAACCCATATATTTTGAATTATAATAAACATATATAAAGTAACTCTCTATATTAGGATTGCAATGAACATATTCCCTAATTATATTTAAGATATGGTCTCGCCGATTTATTTAATGTGTGGTAAGTTACGTTGAACTGAAAGGGCTACTCGCCATGATATAAGGAATTCCTATCTGACATAAGGTCTACTTTTTAACTTAGTCGCAAAATCTCTCGGTCTCATTAATGCTGTAACCACATACAGACATTAACATATCCATGACGACGTTTTGTACAAGAGTACAAATTCATTTAATATAACAAAATAGTGTACTACATGTATTTTGTACATTCTATAAATGATGGACATACAGACTAATGGCTAAACCCGGCTAATTCAGGTAGCTGAATAAAGACGTTTTAAATCAGAGTATAAAATTTTTTTTCTTTGGTTTTTTTTTTTTTTTTAAATTTCTTTCAGGTGCTTGTGATTATTTCTCATAACAAGGTTTACATGTGTTTAATGAATGTCCTAAAGGTTGATAAATGTTGAAAAGCAGAGACATCTTGCAGGTAAATTTAGTCCATAATCCAAATAAGATATATCTGCAGATATTAAACGTTATTATTCATGCTGCATTTTTATTATAGCTTTTGAAACGTTTGATTAATAAGAAGTTTTCAGACGATCATGTATATGTACTGCTTTGGTACTTTACTGTACAGTAAAATAGAATGTTTATATCGTACCAAGGCAATTGCCTTGGCATGAACTCATCGGACTCATCCGATGGCAGGATTCAAACAGCGGCACTTTGGGCGACTGGACCTTTCCGCAGCGCGAAAAAGAAGTCCTATAAATTGTGTTGAGATACATTTTACCTCACATCGCGTTTACAACATTTATGAATGCTAACTTGTAAAAGAAAGAGAACATTGTTAACGTCAACAGCATGTAACTATTTAAATTAAATAAAATATATTAATGGCATGTATGATCGGAGAAGTTATTGGAGTTTATTTACATGCTTTATATGAATTTTATACGACTTCCTTGCGATATAAAGTATTGCGCAATGAAAAGGAAAAACAATGAAAAGGAAAAACTTAAGTCTTTGAATCGTGAATTTGACATCTTAGTTGATAAATTATTGATATGAACACAGCTAAAGCTTTTATTTAGATTTAACGATTATTTTGAATGCTCAATGTTAAATAATCATCGAGTTCTTAAATATAACGCTCTAATCTTTAATATTTTTGAAATTGTTTTCCTAAATAGTAATTACCATAAAGTTAACTATAGTTAATTATAACAGTGATGATAGTAATAGTTATAATTACTGAAGATAGTTATCAATATTATCAGTAAAAACTAGCAATAACCTGTGAAAGTGTCTCGCCTGCTTTTTAAAATTGGATCAGCCAGGTCATTCAAGATTTGGACTGACATGATCATTTTTACTTAAATTAATTGTCGAATTTGCATCATTGAGTCTGGAAAAAAATTCTGAATGGTTGTCAAGTGATCTTTCCATTTATCATTGTAGATGGATGAGTCACATTTATCTAGACCAGATGTTATAATGTTTATTAAACGCTGAAATGTTGACGGAGAATTTTTCATAGAAATGGCATCGCTTTATACTGACAAAGTCCATGTGGAGTTGCAAATGCTGACATTTATTTGGCGATTTCCCTGAGTGGAATTTGCCAGAAAGGTCAAACTAGGTGACATATTTTGCATTTCCAATTTTGTGAATGGAATCATCGATTCTTGGCATTGGAAATGACTCCGTTTTGGCAACACTGTTGACGTTTCTATAGTCAGTAAATATATGGAATGTATTATTTGGTTAGGCACAAGAATACACTGTGAACTCCAGTTCACCAGATTACTTTCAAGGTATGTCAGTAAGATGAGACTGTGTTGATGACCTAATTGAGTATTAATAAGTTCGCTGCAAATTGTCTCGGGTCATTGGAAAGATACATGTAAACTCATTATTACATTTGATACAAGGATTGTTTTGAAGATTCATTAGCGCAATAACCTCATTGACGGTAAGATCATATTTTCGTTTATGTTGCAGGTCACAGCGTTTATACGAGGCTATTTTTGGCTATTAATGGACTAATTTGTTGTGCGATAATTTAATTTCACACTACTGAATATTAAGGAGATCTATTCTAGACAACAGTGACATATATTCGACCCTGGAAACAGCGATGTATGCTAAACTTGACCACTCGTTGAGATCACCAACGATCCAAATACGCTTCGGACAAGGGATAGTTAATCTTTGTGCGCTATATAGTGTAATTGCATAACCGAGACGCCAATTTAATGGTGTACTGTCAAACGCGAATTTAACAGCGTTAACGTCAACGTGTACAATACTGTTTAGTACAATAATCTGCCCCAGCCTTGAACCTGGAGTTGTCATTGATATAATGTGTCGGCGACTATCTTCAGAGTGATATAACAATGGGATATGACATGTTGGAAATTATCTATGATGCAGTTTGAATAATTCTGGTTGATGATTATCTCGTGATTCGACGATTAAATCGTGTGGAGTACATGTTCAATAAAAGTCTTTCATGGACGTTTCTTGGATATATTTACGCATCACGGACATTGAACTTGATCTGACCGTAGACGCATACGCGTCTTTGACTATTTTATTATCTTGTCTTTGGTACAATAGTCATCGTAGTCTTCGTAATAATCAACACGTGTACATAGCGAATCATGAAGGGAATCACCGTCGATTGACTTAGTCTGTCCTTGATCACCATACATGATAATGTCAACGTTGTTTTATAACAGAAATATGAGAAAAGTTTCTAAGGTATATTTTGGAATAGTACAAATTTCACCCCAGATTATTACAAGCAGAATTTATATTTTATCTCATAAGTTTAGTGTCCATGTGTCACATTTCCAAATGAAGAATCTATGATATATTTGTGCCTTAACATGTCTGGTTTTCATTTCCGCGGCAAGTCTATGAGTTTGCGTTAACACTATTAAGTTACAGTGGTGTGCGTGGGTACGAAATAAATGAATTGTCCTTGTGGTTTAACCAGATCTTTTCCACCGTTAAGATAGCAAAGTTTATGTCGTACAAGTGGATCGTTCACCGAAGGCGCATTTTACGTTTTTGTTAGAATTATATTTTGTGACATTCTTGTGGCGCGGTAGAATCTGCGGTTTCATGTCTGTCATGCGGATTTCCTTGTTTTACTCCCCAATGACCATATTGTGGATTTCCACAGTGTAACACGCATAACAATACAGTTTAATCATCATTGTAAACACGTGAACGCTTACCAGTCCATGAAGATGCTGCGCGGTCATGCAAAACGAATCAATTGCTACTCTTGGCGCTTCGGTGGGAAATCAATTAAATTGATACTGATATCGGCTAACCTAGGAGACGTCAGGTGAGTGTATTTATGCGATTACCCATCGTAATCATTGATGATATGTCCAAAAGGTTTACTAGTTTGCGATATATTTACCAATTGTGTATAAATAAATGAGCCTTTGCGCACGTAATCTTGGACGAGAAAATCCAATCGGCCAGATCACTAACAAGTCGTCGACATAAATGAGTTCAATCATTAGACACTTCTGCAGTAAATCTAAAGATTATCTGTCGGTTAATATCCATTTCATGTCAAATCGCATTTGGTTCAGGAAGGAAAATTTGTTTTTGTGGGTCATAAGTTATAATAGCTTCAGCGACAATTTAATCTGTTAAAAGGTTCCTAAAAGCATAAAACTCATAGTACAATTGGAGCCCATACACGTTTATTACTGGACACGTGAATGGTACCATCTTACTGTACACGTGGCGGATTAAAATGCCTTAAAGCCATGCAGGAATAACCAGCTGAACGTCTCGAGAAAATATAAACGACATTATCTCGGGGGTTCCCGGGGAGTCGAGTGGTCTAAGGCTCTAGCCTTTACAGATCACTGACATCTGACCTCTGTCTGAGTGGGTTCGAGCCTTGGGCTCGACCAACGCGTGTATGTAATAAGACATGCCAGCAGCTTCCCGTGTGCCGGTGGTTCTTCTCGGGATTTTTCCTCGGTTTTTCCTCCACCAGATATAATGGCTGCTATGTATAGCCTATCATGTACTGGAAAATGGTGTTAAACATAAAACCACAAACCTCAAACCCTATTGTCTCGGCAAATCTAGTAAGATCAACGTTGGGAAAAGGACCCTTGATAGCCACATGTATTAACTTGAGCGTAGAATGATCAAACCGTGCAATATAGGGTTGACATTCATCATATCTGAGAAAACGTGCGGAATAACACACGACCATATCGACGATGATACACCATTGACGTTATAATTGGTATTCCAAAATCCTCCATGCTCATACTCAACACAAAATGTTTACAAACCTTGTTGGTTTCACTCTTTTCTTTGTTACTTTGTACGAGCCTAAACACGTAACAACAGTTAATATAATATTGGATCAAAATAAATGTAAGCGGCTTTTCATGGGGAAGATATCTCAGTGTGATTTACGCTGTATAACTGAATACTGCTGGGTGAAAGCAGATCGTATTCGTCGCGGCGGTGGCCCAATTACCTGTTGAAGATGCGGAATAGGAGTCAAAGTTAAATATGCATTATGTAAAAATATGCGGTGGTAACAATCTACGATGAAAAATATGGAACTACGCTAATAAAAAGCTCGCAATAACACAGAATTAAAACAAACTGATATTTCATAGCTATTTTGTAATACTAACTTTCCTCGTTTTTAAAGTTAGCATGCACGCGCATTATTCACGCGATGTGAGGTAAATTCATTTTTAAAAAATAAATTTGCAGGGTATTTCTTTTTCTTTCGCAAGGAGAAAACGTTCAATCGCCCAATGTACTGCTCCAACCCGCACCATTCTGGTCGCGACTCTCGTTGTAAAGATTAAACAGAAACTTTAGTTCTTATATTCACTATCTCTACTTCAGACAGATTATCTTAAATACTAAAAAAATTCTACGGAAGGTAAGTATGCATTACAGATAAAGAATTCGCAAATAAATTCGGACATCCGTTCTTAAAGTTTTGCATCCCAATCATTTCAATCATATTTTTCAAACAATGCTATTAAATTCTTTTCTTCAGCCTTATCGCATCGTTGAATAGTTTGATCCAGTTATAATTAGTCAAGATAGAGAAATCAACAGACTTACCTTCTGTATATTCGATGCACCAAGTAAGGATTAGAATCAGAAGAACATATAAATTCCATCGCTTACTTCTGAAAAGAAAATCGAGCTTCTATTTGTACCTGGCACTTAATTTTGTAGTTACAGTCATATTTTGAAACACAGTCTTATCCACATAAAATAAAAATTATATTTGTTTAATGAAACTTTCTTCTCTTGATGCATTCTGCTGATTGAAAGAGTGCAACGTTTTGTTCTTCAAAGTTATGATTTGAAATGACAAACACAAAAATAAAAGAGATGTATATACAGATTTTAAGAATTTTACATCACTGGCTTAGTCCCTGTCTCCAAATAATTTAGCAATAGCAATATCGCAAGGGTATATGAAGCAAAGACACAATTAACTATTTAATAAATTCGGTCCTTTTTTGTTGTTTTAATATTCTAACATGATGTGAAGAAATGCTCTTTTGCAAATTGTTATCAAGTTACAATATTTTGTAAAATATGGCCTCGGGCAACGAGTTGGAAAAAGCTTTCCCTGACATACTTCGATAAAATTCAGATAGGAAGTTGCCCTTCACTGCAATGAAAAAGCACATTGCAGTTTATTATTACAGCAAATTCATTCTTTTAACAAGCGTCCATCGGATGAAGCTGAGGCTCTACTGTCAGAAAATGTTTCTTGGAATCTAATATAAACCCATTTCTTCTTTAAGACTACAGAGTATGGAAACCATCTTGGACATTGTTGAGAAACTTTAACATTCCAGATTTTGCCAATTAACTATTTGCCATCTTTGAGTTAACTTGTTCAGAAGATACTTTTAAGTATAGTTGAAACAGTTTGTCTTTGCCCTTGAACCTAATGTTATGGATAAAAGATTATAGATAGGACCAAATGCTATACTGAGGTGGGCAAAAAATGTTGGAAAGCCACACTTTCTGGAAAAGTAGATGTTACAAGACTGGAAAGTTACATTGGCATTAGACCAACAACATACGGCGAGAAGTGTATTAGCGAAAACCACATTCCAATAAGACTATCTCGCATAGAAAACTAGTGGATAGCCACCACATCCATAATGGTGGTTTGTCTGAACAGCAACATATATAATTAGGACCAAGTAAACCTCAAAATTTCTTTTAGTAAAATCCCCATGCTTAAATGACCATCTATCCAGAAGATGCAGTTATAACAAGAATTTCAGTATTTCTATCACTGAAGCCATAGTATAGGTCAGACTGGATCCGTTTCAAATACAGGACCAGTTTCTTGTCTTGTAAGGAAAAGCACGTGTCACAACGAGTATCCATACAGAGGAAGAAGTTATTAGTGTCAGTATGTGATTGGGTGTTTTAGCAATTTTTCAGTCATATCGCTACGATGTCTGCAATGAGGCAGTTAGTACTGGGGAATCATGCCGCAGACATGTAGCATTATGTCCCACCCATTCACAAGTATCCTGACACCAGGCCGACTACTCCTGACACTAACCTCTTAATGCTGAGCACCAAGCGAGGCAGCTGTAAGTACCATATTTATAAGTCTTTGGTATGACTCGGCCGGGTTTCCAACCAGGGATTTCCGCTCCCAAGGCGGACGCTTTAACCATTTAGGCCACGGGAGCGGTCGGAAGAAGCTATAACTAAAATTTCAAGATTTCCATGATGGTGATCAAATAGGTTGGCTCAAGGTTTTCGTCTATGACCAAATCAGATACCATACAAGGACTTTAGTGAAAATCAAATGTCAGTAAGAGCATCTGCTATGAGTTAATACACTGTAGCTTAAAGAAGACTTAATAGATGACTGGCGTGGCAGCCATATTGGAAGTTTGAATGGCACCATTTTCATTTAGGACCAAGTAGATAAAATATGACATGTTTCTGTGTAAACCACATGTCAATACGACTATTCATTCAGAAGAAGTAGCTGTAACAAATGTTTTAGATGGACACCAAAATGGCTATATTTACATGTCAAGCCTTCCAGTAGTTTAGGAATAGTAATGAAAAGGAACCTGTGCTAGCGGATGACGGACACCGGACGAACGACGGATGAAAGGCCTTCACAAAAACTATTCAAGTTTATGACCAATAAAATTAAAAATTACAAACCTGTATGTTTGTGATATTATTTTTGCACTATAATTCAGTAAATGACGTTTCTGCATGGCTTCGGCATTTAACATCCAAGCGTTTCTTCTGAAGTCAAAGTTGCTGCAATGTTAAAGATATCCTTCAGCCTAAATGTTGCATTCACTTCAGAGAAATAAAATTTAGAATAAATATAGCTTGTTTAGAGGGAGTTGATATGCCATTTTGTCGTTTTCTTTGAAATATCGTGCACATCAAAATCTTACGATTACAGCTTCGGAAAAACACTGTCCACCATAATTTCAGCACTGGTTATTTAGACACAACGACGGGAGGAAAGTGGTGAAATTTGTTTTAAGAAAATAAAGGTACTGTAAATGGCACAGTATACGTCTACCCTATATTTATTATTCCTCTATGTAGGATCTAGCAGAGCATTGTGTGCTCTGAACGCACTAGATTTATGGTTAAAAAAACCAGATCACCAAACCGTAACAGACTGAATAAAGTTGAGTGCATGAAAGAGACCAAAATAAAAATGGCATCATTCGTACCCGAGGAAAAGAGTTCACTAGATTGATGGTAGAAGAGGAATCAGTCAGAGGGTTTGAAGAAGAGTTTTGCCTTGTATTGCAGTCTCAGCACTTACGCTGGCACTATAAGTCTCACTAATGTTGCAGGAACCATCAATTGTTTAGACGATCGGTCTTGAATTAAACTTATGTACAGATTCCAGTATCTTTCTTTCTGGACTGACATATGACCGAACGTTCGAACGTTTGTTAACATAGTCTATACGTTTCTCTATTAGGTTAAGTACAGCCAGTCACAACATTCAGTGAAAAGGACATTTTTTAAGAACAAAAGTGATTCAGCAACACCAATTGTTCTTTGAGTCATGATGATCTTGACTTTTGATATATTGATCCCCAAGCCACACAACTAAAATCCCGCAAAGTATAGTGCGCAGTTAGCCGTTCGCTGGAATGCACACATCACCGCAATACCCTATCTAAAGCATGGAGTGATAAGCATGTGCCATTACGAGACGGGATCTATTCACAAGAATAAATTAATTTATTTGAGCATTATGGGTCACCATGTTACCCCAGTAACCTGACCCAAACTGTCCAGGCAATGCAGGGTTATTTAAAGGCACTCTACTGCATACGTCTGCAAAAATTTAGCTTTGCTTTCATTTCCTCTGCTTGAAAATTGAGTTTACTTATATGTAAGACAAGGCTGTAAATTTTGTTACTTTCTTTGTTCCAATTTGAATGTCACAGGCGGACATAGCTTTGCGCTATACTTTGAAAACGTTTAAATAAAGTAATAGACATAAAACTTGGTACAGCTGGCAATCACTTGGCATTTTCGTGGGCAGATCTGTAAGGCCAGGTCTCAGTTCTCAAGTCAAAATCATTTTTTACTGTCCCAACTGTTATCCAAAACTTTTTGTTACAGATCATGAAATTAAATATTTTCTTATGTAAAATCATAACGTTAGGTTGTATCATGTACCTATAATATATATCAATAACAGTGTCTTATCAGCAAGATCAAAGTTATGTGTGAAGTTTTCTCACTATTTATATTTAGGACTGTAACTTTAAAGTCATTGGAGGCAGTTTAATTAAACTTCTGTTTTAATCATAACTTCTGGATGTTTACCTTATTCTCAAGGTCTTTTTATCAAGGTTTAGATCATGGATCAACATTATCTATTTTTGTATCTAGCCTGTAGCTCACAAATTCTAAAGAATAGTGAGATAATAAATTTCATTCATTCATCATCACCTATGGTCAAGCTATATAAAACACTTCTATGATCCAGTTTGAAAGATCAATGCTATTTCCCATGGTTAGGCTGTAACTCAGAAACTGTTAAAGTAACGAAAAAATATTTTAGCTGGTGTGACTTGTACCACTATCCAGATCCCATTTGCCAAGTTATGGTAACAGTCATCTCAAGGTTACTTTCTTGTGATGTCTTAGCTGTAATTTAAAGCCATTAAAAGTAACATTATCCAACACTGTACAGTTTTACATACTGACTTGATGAGATTTTAATAATCTTAGCCAAAGGATGGTTACATACTAAAATGATGAGATTCCTTGCCAAGTCTTGAACTAAAAACCCATATTTAGAGAGATGAAACTGAATATGCTTATATCCATGATAATCTGACTGTTTCATATACTATTGTCATGGTTCTATCTTAAATGTTAACATGCTTAATTTTTATCCAGGATTTAACTCTAAAGATGTTTAAGATATTAGGAAGGATGCATGTTTGTGATACAGAGAGTGTGCTGCATAACAAGTTCTGTTATTTCTCAAGGTCAAGCCCAGAACACTTGTGATGTCATGTTAAATAACGATAAGACTGTCACAAACTGACTAACAGTTATTCCCTTCTTTCATTCATGCATTAAATAAGTTTAGATTCTCAGTATAATAAAGACCTGAAAATATATTATCTGAAGTCGACTGTGCTAAAACGCATTATCCGAAGTTCACAGTAGAATACAAACTGGTGTAAGCAATATGACCGCGATAGTGGCGTAATAGTTCCCACCAGGCGAGAAGTTCGTGCACTTTATAATACCTGCAATGGGTCTGTATAAAGTGACGATATGCAATGAAAAACTTGGGCAGACACACATACAATTACTATGGACAGGAGCTAAGACTTGAACATTTAGAGCGGCCAGATTAAGGTATGAAATTTCTTCATTTCTTTTATTATTTTGAATAATATCGGGGGAAAATGTTGCAGTTGGGAATGGTACTATTGGGAGGTAAAGTTTTGTTTCTTTTTGTTTTGTTTATATAGAATAGGAGTATTGTTTTGAGGATACTATTTTATTCATTACAACTCATTCTAGTAGATTGATTTCACTACTTGTATTTATTATTATAAAAGTCATTTATGAAATAGGCTTAGAATATGAGGAGAGTTCCAGGTGCTGGAGAATCGCAAAGTGAGGCATTACAAATACAGTGCCATGCGCTATTCATTTATCATCTGCCCTGCATGAACTTAGGAAATAAGACAATTCCCTTAACAATAAGATCAAAAATGCACATTAATATCGAAACAAATAACAGTTGTTTAACATTCTAGTATTTGCAGACAATTGACAGCTTCCATAGCAACCATTAAAACTCCATAGCAATCAGGAAGAAAATACATGTTTTCACACCTGCCCCCAAAATACACAGGTAACATGTTTATCAAAGTATTGGATGAAACACGTGTCATAATCTACAACAATCATGTGTATCTTGATTCCAATGGCAGCCAGGTGAAAAACATAATTTTCACACCGTCTTCAAAACCACTTCATTTAATGCCGTCAAACTTTCATGAAATGTTCAATGTGTTATATTTTAGTTAATGTTGTCTAGTATAGCATAAACAGCAATCAAGCATCTTTGACATCAGCCAGGTAGAAACTTGCTTTTAATATTTATGAAATCTATAATGGCAATTGAAGTCAAACTTGAGAAAAAAAAGAAATATATTTTACAGTTTCTACAATTGTTGTACGTATCAAGAACAAGAAACTGTCTGCTAAGGGACCAGCCAATTATTTTGTCAGAGGGGGAGGGAGACCTTAAATTCATTTTCAAACCAGACATATTTTTCTCTATTACCTCAAGATAGATAATTGTTTCCAATAATATAACTGGATATAATATGTTCAAATTTCACAAATTAGAGCGAGAGTTTATTATATGCTTCCTGAAGGCTGGAAATTTATAGTTTTGGTGTTAAAGTATTCCAGCCCCCTCACTGCCCAAAAAATTAAATGGGCAGTCCACGAGTGTAATGCAATCAGGAGACAAATCTCTGAACCAAGTTTAACCTGCAAATTATTATTGCTTTTACATTTAATTCAAGACTATTGGGCTATGCCTGGTTCTTTAAAAGTATGCTCGTTTACCCCTGGATGATTCTCTTTATTTTATTGAAGCGAGTCAAGAGTTACGACCTGTTAAAAATATTTTCGCTTATAAAATTAAGGGATTAAGTTGACGGTATATAGGATATACTTTGTCCATCTATGTCTGTGGATCCGTCTTATTTATTCATAAAAAAAACTTATGAACATTAAGCTTGCACACACACACACGCACACACACACACGCACACATATATACATGTGTGCGTGTGTGTGTGTACCATGTAAATAACAGACTGAGCTTTCATCCTTTTATTATATTATTTTGAGAGAGAGAGAGAGAGAGAGAGAGAGAGAGAGAGAGAGAGAGAGAGCGTATAACGTGAACTTTCAATCGATTAGACTTTGAGATGACCCCTATGATAACATTTACAAAATAAATTAATTGCTTCATCCACTGCTCTCAAACCGCATAGGAAAAGTGCTTTACTTCAAGGGGAGCACATTATGATGTATTAAAACTATGCCATCCCATCGGTGACAGCAGCACGTATTCTTGTATAATCACATAAATTAATGGGAATGCATCAACAGCCAATCTCGCGCCATTTGCGCCTTAGATCACTATTTTTGAGTTGTCACGTGATCGTATGGTGCTCTATTTTTAGGCGAGGAAATCCCCACGCCTGTCGCAGTGTGGCAGTCTGTAACTGTTTTTTTCAGCCTTATTATATTGACAATAACTTTTTTTTTTTTCAACATTTCTAATTAAACGGAAAATTAATGCAAAGTAAAATATTTGCAAATGTATGCAGTAAAACTTCTTTAACAATGTCAATTAAACCCACTGCCTTTTAATTTAGTTAAATATAGAGGGGCTTTCCAAATAAAAATAGATGAATAAAAAGCTGTCGGCTGGTCTGAAAATCCGTATGTATGTATGTATGTATGTATGTATGTATGTATGTATATGTGCGTTTGAGTGTTTGTGCTTGCGTGCGTACATACGTGCGTACGTACGCATGTATGTATGTATGTATGTATGTATGTATGTATGTATGTATGTATGCTAATACCTGCATACATACACACCTTTAAGGTATAAATAATAACGATTTTCCAGTTCTCAAAAGATAAGATTAGATAGGTCATTCCATGACATATCACGGTATGTAACTGAATCAGTACTAATAAATGAAAAATCAATATATGCCAGTTTCGATATTTTCTATATTTAGGTCGTTTATCTCTTTCACAAATATATTTGGTTATGTAAACTTCAACATTCTGAACACACTGAACACTAGGAGTTGCTACACTGACACTTGCTATACTGAAACAATACCCATCAGATTCAACGTGACCTCAAATTGTTACCAATGTATTGATTCGAATATTTCTTATAGGATGAAATTTTAAAGCAGCTGATGGATATTGTGTTTACTGTGCTACGGGTAAAACTAGAACTGTGTCATTTGCTTAGCATTTAATAAACATATAACAAAAAAATAGTAAATACTTACACAAACCGATGAGACGAAACGAGCGTGTGCATCCAAGGTATTCGTTTGGGACGGATTTACACACGCCTTTTGTGTATGCTAGCTGTTTCGTAGTGCCCCGAATAGTTCGTGTGATTTTTATGTGGGAGCGGTCAGGGTTTGTAATGTGGCGTATGGGTGCTAGTATACACTGGCGTGATTTAAAGGAGTGGTGCTATGCATACGTTTAAAAGGATCAGGGATCCCAGCAAATTCGTTTTATGAACTGTGCGAGTTCTTACACATTGTTAATTTTAAAGATGAGAGTAAATTCGTTACGTTGCAGGCCTTTACACGATTGGTCTCATGAGCTAACTCAATACACGAAGTATCTTGAGAATCTGTAGTCCTGTTGACAGAGTTTGTTATTACCTGAAAGGATGTAATAAGGTAGCAAACATTCTGCATTTTCAGACCGTAAGATAAAATGGCCACGATACTTTGTGTAGCTTCATCTGTATAATTTTGTTAAAATCACAAAAGCAAATTACCGGAATAGTACCATATTGTTTATTTTTTTCTTCAAAAAAGTTTATTGCGGCAAGTCAAACATAAAATGAAAAAAGACTACATTACATTGGGATTTAAACTTCATGTCCCTGACATATTTTCATTTCTTTATATCCAATATGCTAATCTGAAAACGTGGGGTAGAGTAGAAATGTTAATAATTCGCTATAAAAGCATTACAAGTTTCCAATCACATGTTGCTTTTGTTTGAATAGTAACTTTTCGAGAAGAATACAACTGAATTACTCCGGAATTTATATTTAAAATAAAATGTTTGATTATTAGATTCTTAGCAGCGAAAGTTTCTGTAAGCTGAATGGTAATTACCACTTTGATGTCGGTAAAACCCGTTATTAGAAATTTCAACAAAAAGACTTAATTTATGCTTTAGTTGAGCTCAAATTAAGGCCGCCGTCTCAACTGTTTTTGTAGCATATTTAAAATATTTAGGGCTTTAAAATTTCAATTCATGCAAAATATTTCATAAGATTTTATGTTTCTTTAACTACAAAGCGGCCTGTTTAGTGATAAGTGCTGATTAGTTCGCTCTTTTCTATCCATCACACGCAAACTGTATTAATACATACAATGAGTAAGACAAACAAATAATAAAAGCATAATTTGCCACAAGATTCTGATTCAGTAATCTGCATTGTTCTAAAAGTAAACCAATTAATAAATCTGTTTTTGCGCAGGTGCATGAATTGTAACTCGACCTCGTGCATCCAACACTATTACAGAAGAACTGAAAATGGGGTAAAAAAATGAAGATAAACAGCATGGTGTGCTTCATGTTCGCGATATTCTCATTTTTATGGCGCAAACTAACTCTTTCATAGGTCATCAAATTAAAAAGAAAAAAAGACTCAGTAAGATGGTTTCTCTCAAGCATACACGGATTGACCATGCATAAGCCACGTGACCCACACCGTCAGTCGGACAACATTTCTGGTATTAATTTGGTGTCAAGTGGACACTTCTTTATAATGGTGAATACCATTATCGACTATAATGCTGAGTTTATTTATATGATTTTTTTTAAAGTGCGAAACGTATCTAAGCGTAATGTGGTTGCAAGTTGTGGAGAAAAGCGGGAGTGACCTTTGGGACATTTCTAGAGGATTATAAATTATTACTTAAGCAATAGGGTATATTTATGAAATGGTTTGCTTATATAAATGTTCAAACGTTCGAACTGTATAAATAATTCTGCAATATGACCAGTGCGCACACTGCCACGATAATCCACAAACCAATGACACAGTTTTGCGCCACATTGGATTTACTATGTAGTACCGTTATTATGATACCCCTGAGTACTGATTTTGGACAATTATGAATCATTGAATACTTTGCTAGAAATCCACGGGGCACCCAACGGATATTTAATTTTGTACGAAATAGAAATAAAACAGTGAGTACACATAGGCATTCAATTTAGTTCCAGGTAAATGCAAACCTAAGGATCCAGAAGTAGATTTGTTTGCAGTGCGAGATTGCTTTGTGTTTTCAAAATCGCAGGTTTATTTAAAGACACTACGCATTCTGCAATGACAAATCAAATTTAATAATGGGCGGGAATTTAGAGACCCGAGTAGCTTTATTCAGTATGGATGAGAGTGGCTGTTTTTCATCACCCAAAACACTATTGCAATGGATATTAGTTACTTTAGCCAGTTTGTTGTTTTATTTGGAAAGAGATGTACATTATCAAAAACCACTCAAATGTACGTTAGTCTTTCATCATGAATTCTCTTTTACGTCCTGTTTATATTAGCGTTTGGAAATCATAATCTGATTGGTCAAAAATTGCACAAATTAGACTATCGAGTGACCAATCAGCCTTATATCGGTGCTATTTTGTAAAGTGATACATTACATTGCGGAACAAATTACCTAAATAACGTAACAGCGCTAACCCAGCGGACGGCAACAGATATGGGAACTGCAAAAAGCAGTGATGATTAGAGCTCAGAAATTCCCACAGTTAACACATTTTCACGCATCGAGCAGTATTCTGTAATATAAGAATGTCCAAACATTATTTCAGTTCTTTACAAAACTGGAAAATTTCACAGATTGTGATCAATTTAAGCAATAGAAACTTTTGTCCACATTAAGTCTATTCCTAAGGTCATTTCTGAATGACCAGCATGTGACCATGTTACATACTGAGGGACAGGGTTAATACACCTAAATCACACAGGCGATAAACAATTAAAGCGCCCTCGGTCTTTTCCAATGCAAAATTGTGACAGTAAGTCAAGCTGATATCTAGTGATGTAGAAAAGTAACGCCACCATCCATATAATTGCGATGTCAGCCTCATTTTGAATTGTTAGAAGGCATTTCTTGCACTGAATGTTGGCGAAAAAGATAAAACATTAAGAACAAGAGTGCTAGAAATACTATCATACAGCTTACAGTTTGAATATGTTGCATTATATTTAGCGTCTCTCAGGAAAAATGTACAATAAACACATGCGTTTTTGTCAGTAAGTTGCAGACATCAGTCTGTGGTGGCAGTAGCATTCACTGGCTCTAAGATCGTAGATACATTTGTTTTTGCAATAAATATTCGTTTTTCCAGCACTGTGCATTTTGAATCCAAGAGAAGGCCCGTAACTTTCCACCACTGATTTCATTCTATACTAATTCTCCCTAAACAGTCAACATCAGGTCTATTAGCGTCTTTTGTTACTTTTCAGCAGAACTTTAATAATTAATTATTAAACCTTTTTGCTAATTGGCTCTCAGGTTGCGTCGGTCTATAACAACCTCTGTCAAGTTCAGATTTATCTGAAATACATGCAAAGAAAGAAAGTAATTTCCGATTAACTTTTATAAAGAAAAATACACATGGATACAAGCTTTCTACCTAAAGCAATACAAAACAGCCCATTGGCTATATCAGTAATACGACGATTTCTATTTTTGGACTAACATTTTCAAATACGAAACGAATATGACAGAACAAAAGACAGAAAAAAGATGATGATTAATAGTTTTGATAAATACCCATCGAGTGTAAATTACGTTATTTGTTCCGTTAATTACTTCCTTATTTGGAGATTTTGATCCCTTCCCATTCCAGAAAGGTGGGACTGCATGGGTTAAATTTCGAAAACATTCAAAATGCTCAACAATATCAGGAATTTCCAAATGAAAGACTAGTTTCCTGACTCAGATACAAGCAAACATGCTTGCCTCCATTAATACTGATCTGAATACTTAATTTATAATCATAAAGAAAAACTAGCTATTTAATAAGTTGTTACAAAATAAATGTCCCTAGTCAGGTAGGTCCTGAACTCCATTACTCCCAAGTTGTGGACAAAGGTTAATCACAAAATGAAAATACACATAACATATAATTATGAAGAATAGACAAGAGACAACACAAAATAATTATACATAAGAGTTGGGCAAAATGTTGATTTCTGTGTGTGTGTGTGTGTGTGTGTGTGTGTGTGTGTGTGTGTGTGTGTGTTTTGGATTTTTAACGTAGCTTTAAAAAAAATTCATTCATATCGCTACGATGTCCGCAGTGTGACAGTTTATAGTGATATCTAGCACTGGGCATCATGCCGCAGACATGTAACATCATGTCCGATCCAGTTACATGATCCTGACACCAGGCCGACCAGTCCTAACACTAGCCTCTTAATGCTGAGCGCCAAGCGAGGGAGTTGCTAGTACCATTGTTATAAGTCTCCCGCATCCGAGACGGACGCTGTAACCACTGGGTCACCGGAGCGGTAAGAATGTACTGAGATTACGTACATATAAGTTCTAAAACCTGCACAGGAATAATGATATTCGCAGATACATTATTATGCACATATTTATTTGAAATCTTAATCTCTCTCTCTCTCTCTCTCTCTCTCTCTCTCTCTCTCTCTCTCTCTCTCTCTCTCTCTCTCTCTCTCTCTCTCTCTCTCTCTCATGATAACATTCCTGCCTAACACCAACCCATTCCATCAGACTTAAATGCACACAAATGACCTAATTATCACCTTATAGTCGATTTGTACAATCCAATTAACGAATACAGTAATTTAAGCAGACTTTATATTCCCAGCAACAGTATAAATATAAAAAAACCGGAACTTCTCTGCTTTGCAGCACTTTCTAACTAATGTAACAAACATTAGAAACATACAAAGCTTTTCATTTAACAATTAATCATCATTTAGAAGAAAAAAACATTTAACATCCAGTGTAATTTGTATTTCGCCTGAATCATTAAAGTTTGTCATAAAGATGGCTGTTCCATATATGCCCAATATCTTCGGTTGAACTTGGTCTCTTCTATTCCAAAGCTTATATGTATACATTTCCATCATTGTATTTTCCTTTTGTATTTGATGATTGATTAAAATAAATCATGCAAACTTTTTAATTCATCTAGTCTAGTATACCAGACTTGTTAATCTGGAATACAGTAGAGGATTCTGTTTACCATATTTTGACACGATACACAACTGGGCAGAATTCGAAGATGCAATGGCAGAATTGGAAGATGCAGTGGCAGAAATGGAAGGTGGAATGGATACAAATGACGAGTTGCTACATCTGGTAATAATGATAGAGGAGAGGTTCAGTAAAGTGTAGCATAACATAATATGGGTTGATTGATTAGGGATGGGGTACATATGATAAATGATAAGATTCTGAAACAGGTTGAGTCATTTTGTCGACAAAGTAGAAGGAACCTTCGGTATTTTGAAGGTATACAAGTAGCACTGGCAGAGGACGTCTTTCATCCACAACTATTCGGAATGAGTTATTTGGTAATCATGGATATTAATGTTTTAATTAAGACTGTTTATGAAATGAATCTTAGTACCATCCACAAGCAAACATACATACTGATTATCAATGCATTAAATGCACTTCCACATGGAAACCGATCTCCGTCTCCAATAGCCTTTATGACTATTTGCACCTGAATTGATGCACAAGCATTTAACCTTTTCGCTCGTAGCATGGAGATAAATAATTACAACGCAGCTTCTGCTTTGACAGGTAAATCTTTATTGCATCTTAAGATGAAGATAACATAGTTTATCTGAATTAATGTTTACTCACCCCGCCCCTCCTCCTCCGTCCTCTCCCTCTCCTGAAAAATAAAAATAAATAGACCAAAAACTAGATTTCATGAATTGTTGTTAACAACACTATGTTATGAACTGGTTAATGAAAAAATTGGTACTGTTTACAAAATGTACAGTACCTCTGGACTATTTAAAGTATGCATGAAGGACATAAGACTAAAAATTTAAGTATTTACCATTTCTACATTTGACCCTCATATGAAGTGTACAGTAGATAAAAGAGTGAAGTTGGCGTTTGCTCGTACAATTCACAAATCTCAGAAACTAGTCCAGATGCAGTGATAGTTGATTTAAACAATTACAACTTTTCCTGGGTAGATTGGTGTTATACGAGATTATCTGACATCTGTAGATGGCCTAATGGTGCTGCTGATCGGTCTTTGTGAACATCCATATTTGAAAAATTTTACACGAAATAATCTATTGTATGTCTAAAACAAATAACAAACATTACTGGTAGCACCTGGCCGCGTCTGCCATATTAGGGCACTGATGACAAAATGATTGGAGATGATGTTTTTTTTTTGATGATGATAATGACAATAGCAGTGATGATGGTCAGGTACTAAGTTTTTATTAGGACCTATCAGATATGGAGATGGATATGGTACAAATTATTTTCAGATTCGAAGACCAATATCAGAGAATTTAGATCTTACTAAGGACAAGCAGCAGAGAGGGTGGACCCTACAACTTTGTAGAGACCTTATTTTTGAAAATTAAGGGTTCCTACGAAGGCTGAAAAAAAAAGTTTTTGTCTTAATAGTAAAAACGTCTTTAATTGACCAGATTTTTTCTGATTTTTTCACAATCTGGTCACTACGCGTATGTCGTCCACCCTCTCTGCTGCTATAAATTAAACAGCCAGTATAGATATTATCAATAATGAGTATTGGAGAACCACACTCAGCTAAATTATCTCGAGAGCGACTAGAGGCAATTAAAAAATATCTACCCGTTCGTGATTCTGTTAAGTAACAACTACAATCGCGTCAGGAATCTCAAGTTGAATTTGAAGAGGATACAAAAAAAATATTTAAACCTATCACTGAGACTACTAAAGGTATTCTACCTGTGTTAGAGAAAACCGCTGAAGCAACTGGAAAAATAGCAAGAAGAACAAAAAAGACAAAAGAAATTTTACGTGAACTTCCAGCCGAAATAGCTGCTGCGATGCCAGTCCCGGAAATACCTGAAGATGATGAAGCAGAAGGTGCTGAAGCAAAATCAGCAGGTTCTATAAGTACTGCTGAACTGATAAATAAATTTGATGAAGAAACTGTTAAGACAATTAATAAATTGAACCGAGATGAACTAGCTGAGTTTGCTGTGGATGGTTTTGGTCAAAGAAGTAAATTAATGAAACCTGAACACGATAAAGATATCAAAAACAGTGAACAATGGTACAAATATTTATATCGCATACGTATGAATGTTGAACAAGCTAGAGATAATGATCCATTATATCAGGGTTATATTAGGAAAATTGATAATTTAATTCAATCAAGAAGAGAGGAGAGAAAACAACAAAACCAACAAGAACAACAACAAAAACAACAAGAACGACAAGAACGACAACAAAAACAGCAAGAACGAAAGAAACAAAAACCTCCAAAACAAAAAACACCAAAACCATTTGAGCAATCACTTCGTGATTATCCAGAATTACCATCATCACCACGACTACAACGAGAACGACAACAACGAGAACAACAACGAGAACAAGAACGACAACAACGAGAACAACAACGAAAACAAGAACAACAACAACGAGAACAACAACTACAACAAAAACTGCAACAACTAGAACAAGAAAAAAAAAACGATTACAACCAGTCCAAACAATAAGTAAGGAAGAAGAAGAAGAATATTGGCCGTCAGACACCTCTCCCGAAGCAACTGGAAGTGGTCTAGGAAGTGGTCTTATTACTTGTCCCAATAATGTCATTGCTGATGTCGATCGACTAGAAATCCTCATTGGAGGAAAAGGAGCTGGTAATAATTCATCAGAAATCATTAATGAAGCAGCTGATATTTGTAAACGATTATTTACAGGCGGTATCATGGATATTAATGTATATCGGTCTCTCATTAATGAAATCGCCGATGATTACCACAGTGATTAGATACAATTAGTGATAAAGTCATTTAATAACAAAATGATCGTGCATAGTACTCAACGTGGACCTACCATAGTCAGGGTAATAAACTCTCGATTACCAGTATACAAAGCGACCTACGGAGATGGACTAGGTGATGTTGTTCAGGGTCTGTTTAGAAGAATAGCCCCAAAAGCAATACCGATTGCAAAGCAACTGGGTATGAAAGCTATTGATGTTGTTCGTGAAAAAGGTATAGGCGCTGTTGGTAATATTGCTAGCAAAGCGTTTTCAGCAATCAAAGATAGACTATCAAGATTAATACGCAGACCACAAGCGACCCGACCTCAACCAGTGAAATTGGCTAGCACTGAAGTGATGCCAGCAAGTGTAAGTAAAATAATAAATCAAGCCGCTAATCAAAAACTAGCGGAGTTAGCTGATGTACCAATGTCGGAAGAGGAAAAAAATATAACCGCTAGTCTGATAGCAGGAAGTGGTCTCACTTCCCGAAGTGTTCTTCAAGTTAGACGAAGACGATAATAATAAAGATGTTTAAGCGCATATCTGACCCCGCGTTTGACATGGATGCACCAGTTCTCAAAGATGAGTCTGTACGCGATTATCAGTATTATTCTTACGACGCACGACTTCCAGATCAGCGTGGACGAATCGAACTACAGGTTCAGGATACAAGTAGATATTTCCTACCCGCTGAGGCATTTATTGAAATCGAAGGTGAAATTTTAAATAACGCTAATCCTGCAGCACCAGTAGCATACGCCGCTGATGTTAGGGTTGGTTTTGTTAATAATGGTATTATGGCGTTATTTGATAGCGCTACGTACATGATCGACGGAAAAAAATATTGAATCAATTCAGAAAGACGTCGACGTTGCCACGACGATATTGGGTCTTGCGAGATACAGCGACGATTATTCAAGATCAGCTGGTCCATCAATGATGTTCCCAAAAGATACTTCTGACCACCCTGATAATAGAAATGTAACATTAAATGTAGCTGGAACCGAAGTCGCATCGATGAATGAAAATTTTAACTTAGGATTTGCAGCGCGTCGATCAATGTTAAGAGGTGATAGGAGAAAATTTTCATGTGCAATTCCACTGTCACATATCTTTGGATTCTGTAGAAATGTCAGAAAAGCCATTTTCGGAGCCAAACACACAGTTGTACTAGTGCGAAAAGGCGCAGACAATGAGGGTATAGTAATACTAACAAAACTTTCCCTGTGGATGCCAGTGATGACTCCGTCAATATCTGAAGAAGACCGGTTGTTATCTTTTATGAGTCAAGGCGGTAAATCAACGTTGTCATGGTTAACAATGACCACAGATGCTGTTCAGAGTGCAATTGATGATTTATTTACATGGTAAATAGCATCACAGCAAGGTGTTTCTGCACCAAGACATATATTTATCGCGTTTCAAAATACTGCACGAGTAAACTCGCAAACACATAGTCATATGATATTTGACCAACTCGGTGTTTCTGAGGTTTCATTAAGGATAAATGGACATCAAGAACCATCCGAGGATATATTACTGAGTTTTGGAGATAATCATGTAGCACGTGCATATCATCGTCTTATGTCGTTCATGGGTCGTGATCAAAACATTGATACTGGTTTACAAATATCGCAGCTAGATTTTACAACGCTGTATCCGATTTATTACTTTTCTCTAGAACATTTAGATTTAACCAGACAATCTGTTGTAGATATTCATTTTCGAGCTCGTGTGACAATAGGAGTTATTGCAAATTACAGAGCAATTGCTGTTATACTCAGCGATAAATCGATGTTACTCGAAGGTGTTGGTGGACGAATGAGAGTTATTGATGCTCCAGTAGAAAATATGTAAATAAACATGTAATTAGATCGTTCATAATATTAATAATGTCATATTATCACGTTAGTGTGAGTCTGACTCCTGGTCAGATTAAAAAGCTGCAATCAGCATCAAAAAATAACTATGGAATAAAAATATCGCTAAAGCGAGAACAAATGACCGGTGCAAATAAACTATCGTTGACCGAGCGTCAGTTTAAAAACTTCAATGACGCTAAAAAATCAAATAAAGGCGTCAAACTTAATCTTTCTGCGGGCGCCATCAAAGATATTGCTAAATCGGGTGGTATATTTCCGCTTCTCGCAGCTATACCAGCATTAATAGCAGCTGCAGCCCCAGCTGTTGCAAAAGCAGCTGCATTAGGTGCTGTTGGAACAGCTGCTGGAATGGCGTTAAAGAAAGCAACCGGACAAGGAATCAAAAAAAAGGGAAAGGGTCTAAGATTACCAGGGACCCACATTCGTGGTACGGAAAGGGTCTAAGATTACCAGGAACCCCGTATTCGTGGTACGGAAAGGGTCTAAGACTTCCCGGGACAGTTTACTAATATCACCCATGTCCAATTTTGATTTACTTAATGCTGCTAAGCAATTAAAAATAAAAAATTTCAGAGGTGTTTTTATGCGCGATCAATTACCAAAAAAACCAAACAATATTGAAACCGGTATCATTAATCTCGATAAAAACTCTGGCCCAGGCACGCATTGGGTCGGATATGCAATTGATCCACGTGGAATTATTTATTTCGATTCGTATGGATTAGCACCACCAAAAGAATTTTTAGAGTACGTTACCGGTGATATTCCAATCTGGTATTCAACGCTACCAACACAAAAAATAACTGATCCTCCAATATGCGGTCGTGAAACCCTCGCTATGCTTGATGCTGTATCAAAATCAACAGCACCGCCTCATAAAGTCGTGCACGCGTTCACTACACTACGTCATAACATTTAAACAGATATCAGTAAATATAATGGTAGATATTTATGGAAGATCTACTCGCAAAGATAAGGAGAAGGTCGATTTATCTAAATATGCAACTCTTGATCAGCTCAGAAATGTAATCGATGATTTATTAAATATCACAAGTGTGGATCAAAATAAAGTCATCGTTTTTCAGGATAAACAAGGACGATTAAAAACGAGTAACATACAACTACTAGATGTACTTATACGAATTCCCAATGCGGTTGTTAATAATATCGTTACTCTTACTGATCAAGGTAGAATACATGATTCCGGTAAATCGGTTAAGGACTATGTTAAGAAAACTGGTGATGTATTTACCGGTGATATTATTATGTCAAGAAGAAAAATTACATATCTTGGAGATCCAATCGCAGATACAGACGCAGCAACAAAAAAATACGTCGATGATCAAGAATCTAAGTACGTGTCAGTGCGCGGTGGTATAATGCGTGCATTTCTCGACATGAACAACAACGGTATTAATAATCTCAGAACACCAGAAACAGATTTGACGCTGCAACGAAGAAATACGTCGACGATAAGGAAATTCCAATAACAACTTCGTTAACGACAATCAATGATGGAATTGCTACATTTAGAACTGATTATATTAATCACGTACAAACATTTCTAAATTTCCGTAGAAATGTAAACAGATCTATTAATGACTTTTTTGGAACTCCACCAAATGTTATTATTAATCTCGCTGACATTAACACAAGACTCAACGATATTGTTAGTGGAATTCCTAATATTATTCAAAAAACTAATCTCGTTAAAATTCCACACAAGCAGATCATTAACATGGTATACACAGTAGCATCAGGATTAGGAATATGGACACTGCAAGATAATAATCTCAAACACACCGCAGAAGTCACTGGCATATACAGACTGTCTATATTTAGCATGGCAAAATTCAGTATATTTACTACATTTCCATGGCGTTATTCAAACGATACTTTTTCTGGAGTTGTATCCGTCATAATAAATAAAGATGAGGAAGAAACATTTCTGCTGGAAGCATCTGACAAAAATTTAACCAGAGCGTTATACTGGTGGTGCTTGGAATTTGTATGTGAAACTCCTCAATTAGTTATCTAGATAAGTATAATGAATCAAGAGTCATTTATCGATGTTCAACGTCACAGATACGCTCAAGTATGTGAGTGTCAAACCAAACTAAAAAATGTCATCGACGATTACACGATAAAGGTAAAGAAATATCGGCGACGTATGGTTGTTATTGATATAATGGTATACTCGGTTTCTGCTGTTATTCCTGGAACTGGATTATTACTATCAACAATAACGATGACAGCGCCTGCAATTGTAACAATTACAGTTTCAACGGCAACAACATGCGCAGGTATTTTCAGTATTATCGCTAAGAAAATATCTACGTGTACAAATGATAAACTAAATGAGTACATAATGAAATTGCACACAGCAACAACCGCCTACACTAAATTATGCTCGTATATTTCAGCGTATCTCAGTGATGGTAAAATATCCGATGAGGAGTTCGTAACGATAATGAAAACCTACGATGAAGCATTCATAATCGCTAGTGACAATAACGGAAAGATGGAGAATTAAATAATAACGATAATAATAATGTCATCGTTAGAATTACTTCAGCAGATCGTAGCTAATACAACGCCGTCGAAAACTACTATGATATCATTAAGTTCAACCAATCCTGAATTTAGCGTTAATTTTCCAAACGCAATTCCAGCAAAGGAAATAGCGCTAGCGCAATTACGAGTTTATCATAGCTGGACAAATATCAGGTCAAAATCGTTTGGTGGACAACAACCAAATAATTCACTGGTATTTGCGAATAAAAATAAACCGGATGGAACACCTGATTGGCAAGTTGTTGGAATTTCAACGGGTAGTTATCAAATAGAACAGATTAATGATGAGTTCCAACGCAGAATTAAATCTATCACAGGGAAAGAATCTAAAATAGCGATCACTGTTTACAAACCAACACTATCAGCGGTGATTGAAATAAATTCTCCTGATTATCTCGTAGATATTTATCAGAGTTCAATTAGATCAGTGTTAGGATCGCCTGAAATTGCACCTGTTTATAATGGAGTTTCAGAACCAAAACTAGAAGAATTTAAAACGAGTGAAGAAAAATTCATTAAAGATCCAGAATATCGAAAAAAACAACGATGGAGTAATACAAGATTTGGATTTCCAAACGACGATAGATATTTCTTTACCGATTTTGACGGTAAAAGAATCCCCAAGTTGAATAAAGCATTATTTATTGTTAACACAGACACCAAGACGAAGATTAGTTTCTATACTGTTGATGTAGGATTTATTAAACGTTTTTTAGATACTCTTAAACCTGAATACGATAAAACGTTTAATGATTTAAGAAATTTACTTATTTCATTATCACAACATTATAATGAAAGTGTAAAGCAGCAAATAATCGAGTCAATAAAACATTTAAATGGTATCTTATTCGATTTATACATCGTCAATCGAAGTATTATAAACACTGCGACTCAATTCGATGGAAATCGTTACACAAATCCAGAATCTAAACAAGTATTTCTTGATCATTATAAAATAACAGAAAAAGATTTACAAACACTCATTATACCAGATTTAAATAACGCTGAAATGAAGAAATCACTAAGTGATCTTATTGAAGAATATTATCCGGGAGTAATTGAATCATGGAGAAAAATAGCTCCACTACCGGTTATACTAAAACACAATAACAATCCCTTTGGTGCCGGACGTCATATATCGCCAGGCATTGTAAACATAACATCGGTTATTGCAGTTAATCTGGTATGTGATGTTATTGAAGGTAGCTATCAGGTAGATCTTTCTAAGTCTAGCCAGGCCCAACAAGGGTACATATTATACAGTTTTAGTCCGTTGGCACCTCCTGGTTGGTTAATTGTATCAGAGCCAATTAACCCCGTGTACCTGCGAGTTCATAATCCGTTATTATCAAAGATACACTTTAAACTTACAGACCAAAGCAATCGCATTCTGGATACAAGAAATGAAGAACTAAATATGAACCTGTATGTAAAATCATAATGCGTTTTCATAACAAAAAAAAAAATATCCAGAAGTATATAATACTGTATTCTTTGTTTACATAAAATCCGCACACAGTGCGCAATCGAAATCTATTATCTAGTAGGTTGGGCTGCATATTGATTATTCCATAACAGCTGTGCCGCGTAAAGTTATTTTAAGAACATCTGCTATGACTAAATCAATTTCCTTGGTTATACGCATAGACTCAGTGTTATACAGAATTATATATATTTTTTGGAAACTAGAAATCTCATTTTGCACAGAAAACTGTGGTTTTTGTTACTGTAGTTTTTAGGAAATAGGCTATTGGTAAATACATATTAACTTTTTCAGTATGTATTTATAACAAGGTCCGATAGCTCAGTTGATAGCGCGTAGAAACTCTCATCCGGAGGGTCATGGTTCGAAACCCGAGAAAGACAAATTGTCTGCGGGAGGCGATTTTAGGCCAAGATTTATAATCTATTGGGGCCTTGGCCGAGCCCCAGTCTATTTGTGAACAGAAATTAGTATACCTACCCGCGTGTCAACACGTAGTAGGTGTCAGTTTTGCACCCTACGGATTTGATATTTGGGGTGGGTGTGCTAGTTTCTGTTCACAGGTAGAGAAAAGGCCATTATCATCATTGTATATAATCATAATCATCATTGTATATAACCATTATTATCATTGTATATAATCATTATCATCATTGTATATAATCATTATCATCATTGTATATAACCATATATCACCTTTATTATATATAACCATTATCTTCATTGTATATAATCATAAATGTGATCTCTGAACTTGCTCGGATGTCAGAAGGCAACCGGGGAGTTCACAAAGGTCAAAATGTGCCGTCCCTAATTAAGTTTATATGTGACCTCTGAACTTGCTCGGATGTCAGAAGGCAACCGGGGAGTTCACAAAGGTCAAAATGTGCCGTCCGCAAAAATCAACATCATAACCATCTGTAAATATATAACCATTGTTCATCAATCAGTTTATATGTGACCTCTGGTCCTACTAAGATGTTGTTTGACACCTTAGGGGATCACATGGGGTTTGTGTTTCGTCTTTCGGAATTTCCTCTGGTCCTACTAAGATGTTGTTTGACACCTTAGGGGATCACATGGGATTAATTCAGAATGCTCCTGAACTTGCCAGCATGTTATATGACAAGCTGGGAGTTCATATGGAGTTGTGTTGTGATATATGTTTTGTAAAAAAATATTATTTTTATATTAAATATACACTCATTATATAATGAATTTTGAAAATATCAATGTCATTGTTTCTGCGATTAAAAAATTACAACATAACGGTATCAATGTATCTGATAATCTTAATGCTGAAAAGATTCTATGTGATTTTGACTCATTACAACAACGAAAGAACGAGAACAGATTTACGCTATCCGCTGATTACAAGTTTATGAAAATTATTCAACAAGGAATGTTAAAGTCACTGGCAACTGTCACTGATGATCAAGTAAAATTGTTTGTGCCTCTCTCAAACGCTATTGACAAAATCAAGCTAGAATTATCTCATGAATACGAACAGACAAAAATTATGAACTTTCGTATAAGACAATTAAGAGAGTATTGTGAAAATACGAGTGAAAATGATAGCGATAATGATGGACCCCTGACAGAGTCAGGGACTGTGATAATAGCTAAACAAAATCCTTGGGAAAATTAACATATTCTGGCTAGTATAATGCAACCTACATATGACAAGTATGGACAATCAGGATAGCTTTTGACATTAACTCGTATAAGCGGACAACTACGATCATTATGCTTGACGGAGCGCTAAATCATTTGGTAACATTAACAATACGGTAGACTAAACGTATTGAAATCTAATTTTTTTTCAAAAATCTTTTGGAAAAGGAAGATTTTTGTATATTTTCTGCGACAAATTGTACCGATCGTGGTACTATGTCAAAGTATTTGGCAGCAGAATTAATTGATTCAAAACTAATTTCTTCCCCAGTCTCTGTATTTACGGATTTAATAGCTCTCTTTCTGTATAATTTACACCTTCCTGTGTTTCCGGATTTACAATTTTGACTCTGTGTAGTAACTCGTAAATTGGAAATCGAATTATCAAGCTTATCACCATTGATATGATCAACTGCATATCCATCTTTGATTATTCCAAAATAACACTCGTAGGTAAATATATGCGATAAATATTTTTTTTCTTGCCATTAGCAGTAAATCTAAGATAACCAGTATTATCAATACTACCGACTGGTTTTTTCAATCTGCAGCTTCTAATCACACCTTCTCGAGATGCTTCATAATTAGTGATGATTGGATGTGACACAAACTCATTTTGTTCCATTTATATATATATAATATTTATTTGTCTAAATCATTGTTTTTTGAAAATCTAGCCAGATAATCTTCTTCGGTTTTTATAGGAGAGTCAGCGTTATATTTGTTATCGTAATATCGTTTCAACTCTGTATTTTTTACCACCGCATTGCGCACACAGTTGAGTCTTTCCTCGCACTCCAGCGTTACAAACAATACACGGTTTTGGTCCTAGACTCCCATTTCTGACACATTGCATATGATAACTACAGTATTCATTCACGCATGTTCTGTTACACGGAAACGTATAACCGATTTTTAACCAGTGACAATGATTTGGTTGAATCATATACAAAAGATTAATGTTCAATTAAATATATATTTGCCTTAATTATAATATGGAAGAATTATCCGCAATTGAACCCTACGCAACCAGATTCGATCTTGACAGACTACCTGAGTATAAAATTAGTATTTCGATGCAAGATCTAGCTTTAACGAATGCGGATATAACTAAACGTATCCGTGAGGCCAAGAAGGAATTTCGTGACGATGGTGCAGTTCATGCATGGTCAACTTTCAGGATAGGACATATCGTTAATATAATGAACGACAAACGAGGAAAAGTAATTAAAGTAATTATTAATCACCTTGATAATCAAAAATATTTCATTTTAATAAAATTTATTGTAGAGACAGATGATGATGTCTGGATTATTCGTGATAAGCGTGATCCAGTCCGTGTGCAGTCCGGGGGTAATATCTTCTTGAGTAATAAATCTAAACCAGGAATACTAACTGGTATAGATAAACCGTATTATGAGAGATCGTACCCTGTAACTGCGGTTGTCTATGGACTATTTCTGCTGAATGATAAACCTAATGTTGCAGATCTCAAGCCGATGAAAATATCAAGAATAAACTGCGTAGCTGAGAGAGTTACAGAACATTTTACAAAAGCGATACGTGGTAATGGCTTAACAGATTTAAGACTTAAAAAAATAAATGACTGGGCAGAGTCGGTTAAAGATACTGGAGCGTCTATCAGCGACGTTGCTGAGCTAGAGAAATTTCCAATAGCAGTGAAAACGTTAACCGAAGAGATTTTGTACAAACCGAAGTATATAAAAAATGGAACTCCGATAGATATTATTGATCATAACGCACACGCATGGACTGCTGCAGTAACAATATTTCCACGAGATAGAAAGGTTCAATTTTATGACGGTGATATCTTTGATTTTATTAAAAATATTAGTAAAACCGATCTTGTTTCTGTTTGGTTATTTCAGAGTTCGGAATATAATCATTACGATCAATTTGTACGACCTAATGGTGATATTTATCGTACAGAATCTCTCCATGAGGAAATGGAACATCTTGCGCAACGCCTTTGGCGTGAATATACCTCTGATGATGTCATAGTTAGACAATTATTGAATAACTGTTTTACTGTTCATTCAGTCGCTGCTCATTTCGCTCAGGAGAGAAATTCATGGAAAACGACACGATCGAAATTCCTTGAAGATGTTAAGAAAAGTTGTATAGAATATGGGCACGGTGGATTATGGAACACCAAATACGATTACAATGATGTTCTCTCGGTTGATATGGTAGCATGTTATCCTGGGATTTTTCTTGGATATGGAGCATGTTCTAAATACTTTAAGAGATTCGGACATCCTACACATGACATGACCAGGGTTGCAATAAACGGACCCTTACCAGATTTTGACTTAACAGGATTTGCTCACGTAGAATCATTCGAGTTTAGAGAAGATCTCCATGCGATTACTTATACTTGGTTCGGAAAACATTTTTCAGAGCGATGTTGGGTTCCGATAGTACTATTGCGATATATGCTTGATGCTGGATTTTTAATATCGTTGAGAGTAACTGAAGCGATTATATCGTATAGTTCACAGAAGCAAGTTTGGTTGCCAGAACCGGACAGATTTAGTATCGATGATACCAGGAAAGAATTCCCTGATATTGATGAAGATCATATCATTAAAATAAGTAAATACAGGAACGAGTATGATGAGAAACTTGCAAAAGATCTCGGCAGAAAAATAATCGGTAAGTTTACTCAAGGAGGATCACATGATCATAAACGAGCGTGTACAAGATTGATTATGGACGATGCTGAACTAGATTTTATAATCGCTGATACGATGGAGAAAAACACATTTATAAACAGATGTAATGCTTATTTATCAGATGGAACAAAACTAGGTACCATTGTGAGCTATACTGATGGCGAGTCACCGCAGTTTACTCATTTAATATCTTCGATGTTAGCTTATGTTTCGATAAATCTATTATCGATGATAAACAAATTTCCCCGTTACGCTGTCAGAGTCGCTACGGATTCATTTTATGTACACAAAAAATATAAAGATTTATTACAACTCGGTAATGGTGAATGGGGGACATGGAGGATAAAACAGGAAAATATACTTAGTTATTCTGAATCTGCCGATGTTGAAATTGCGGAGACATGTTACAGAAATAATAATCAAATATCAAAGTCATCCGCACCATCTGTGTATGATCCTGTATCTAGGTATAAGACCGTTTATCTTAATGGGTGTGGTGGTTCAGGTAAAACAACTCGTGCGATTAGCTTGTTCATGAATAATACCTCAGATATAATTGTTTTGACACCTACACATAAACTTGCTAGAGAAATAAAGCAACGAGGAGTAAAATCATGTACATATCACAGTTTTTTTAGATGGTGCGGAGATACATGGACTCCATCGCGGATGGGTGAAAAATATATACCTAAGTATATTATATGGGACGAGATATGCACGGTGTCGTTAGAAACACTAAAAACATTTCTTGAATGGTTGTTATTGAAGAATACTGCTGTGATTATGTGTGGCGATCATGGTCAACCACCACCCTTTGTTGGACAGTCTCCACATGAATGGCTAAAGAATAATGTAGATTATTACGAAGAAATACATGATGACCATAGAGCTATTGATGAACCGCTGAAAGAGTTTAAAAGATTAATCAGACTACAGCCAGATCAAATACAATGCGAGATATTGCGTAAAGTAATTGCAGAAACTTCTATGAATGATTTTTGGATTTTATGGAGACCTGCTGATTTGATAGTCGCGAGTAGAAAGATAGTTCGTGATGAACTGCAAAAGGAATTATTTACGTTACATAAAGAAAAGTTTCCGGATCTACCTGTACCTTTGTGTTATCGCCCATCAGATACTCGACGACAAAATATTGAAGTTGAAATACCAGGTGGAGACGCTGAAAATGTCCGAGTACAAAATCTTGTCTTGAATGATATCGTGTTGGTTGCTGTTGATGTTGTTGAGAACGCGTTGAACATGGATAAATCGCCATGGACGTTAGGATACGCTATAACGATTCACTCGTCGCAGGGATTGACTATAACTGATACTAAAATCTGGATTGTAGATGATCGTATTGAATGGTCAAATTTAGTCTATCTCGCCGTATCTCGAGTCAGGAGAATATCGCAACTGCGTAGGGTTATTGTAGATTACGTAATAACTGAAGAAATAACTAACAATGTCGATATCAATAAAAAATTAGTCACCTATAAACAGTGTGACAAAAAAAATAAGCGTGACTTTGATCTTGATGCTGAATTTATCATAACATTAAGACAACAACAGAATAATCATTGCGCAAGTTGCAACTGTAATATGTCATGGCAGCATTCAAATAATAATCCAAGACAATTTACCGTAGACAGAATTAATAGTGATCTCGGTCATACACGTGATAATGTGATGTTGACCTGTCTTGAGTGTAATCGACGTCTAGACTCTGGACGTCTACAAAATTGAGCTTGGTGGTAATTGCGTATCCTCAGGAATTATTTGCAATTGTTCACGTACAAATCCACGCTGTAGAATCTAGTCTGTATATTGGAGGTCTACCAGTGGTTCTAACAACGCTAGAAATTTTATGTGTAGTCACGCTCCAGATAGGATCGGTTACTCTTTTTTTTACCACCTTCAAGTTCGCCAGGTTCATATAAATATCTAACTGCAACATTACCTAATACTGGTTGAGGTTGTTGTCCGTAGCCATTGCTACGGGGTATATATTTTTTTTTGATAGCATTAGAAGGTTTCATGGAAGTTGCACGAGTAATTTCATTATTCAACGCAGCTATCACACTCGGTAATCTTGCAACCCATTCACGAGATCAAGAAATATAAATTTATTCCAACAAAGACAGGTGGGGGTGATATCGCTGCTTCGTTAGGAAAATTACCAGGAGCTCCATGGGCTAAATATCCCGGTGAGAAACATTTACCAGGATATAATTATTGTGGTCCTGGAACTCGTCTCGATATCAGACTCGATGATCAAGATCAACCAAAACCAGGAGAGTATCCAGTAAATAAGATCGATCAAGCGTGTCACGTTCACGATGTCGCGTATAAAAGTAAGGATTTGCAACACCGACATCTCGCAGATGTGAAATTGATTCACGCGTTAAATTCTATACCTAATAAATCTCTCAGAGAAAAATTAGCTAGTTTTCTAGTTTTTGTGACGGCCTCGTGAAAATATCCGAGCTGGATTGGATTGTTTGTCCAGCATAACATCATCGTATACCACGAGGTTATTAATGAATCCATCCAGATCATCTACAGATGGCGCTTCATCAATATCAGTAATAAAGTCTATGACACTATCTTCATGCAACAATTTTGCCTTTTCATTAAAATCTTTAAGTACTTCGTAACATCGCTGATCATCTACAGATGGCGCTACTAAATACAATTTATCCCACTTCAACCATCTCATTATTAGATTGAGCAATAATTGCGTCTTCCCACTTCCGGACGGACCTATTATAATCATTCTGATAGAATCTGTTTATTATTCCCCGAGAGGATTCTGGAGAGGTAAAGCAGCGATTAGTAAACTCGCCGAAGCAGCAAAAGTTTCACGTGATGTTGCTGCATCATGGTTAGCACGACAGGCAATATGGCAAATCTTCCTAAGTCCACCTAAAGGAATTCAGTATGCGCATTTTGATGTTAGCGTTCCTAATGAAGTTCATCAAGCAGATATTTTGTTTTTACCACACGATACCATTAAAACACGTAGACGTCAATACACGTATAGATACGCGTTAACTGTCGTTGATATTGCGAGTAGATACAAAGAAGCGGAGCCATTATCAACAAAGACAGCATCTGAAGTTGCATCTGCGTTTGAGCGCATTTATCAACGTGGTGGTCTACGATGGCCGCGGTTATTACAAGTTGATCCTGGTAAAGAATTTCTTGGAGTAGTATCATCGTTGATGAAAAAACATAACGTTAAAATCAGACGAGGACATACTGAAATTCATCGTGATCAGGCAATCGTTGAACGATTTAATAGAACGCTTGCTGAGCGGTTATTCGGATACCAATATGCAAAGGAAATATCTACTGATCTCAAGGATAGATCTCGTGAATGGGTTGCAAGATTACCGAGTGTGATAGCTGCGTTGAATAATGAAATTACTCGTGCAACTTCCATGAAACCTTCTAATGCGATCAAAAAAAATATATACCCAATGGTTACGGACGACATGAATCTTTCTCTCAACCAGTATTAGGTAATGTTACAGTTAGATATTTATATGAACCTGGCGAACTTGAAGGTGGTAAAAAAAGAGCAACCGATCCTATCTGGAGCGTGACTACACGTAAAATTTCTAGCGTAGTTAGATCCACTGGAAGACCTGCCATATACAGACTAGATTCTACTGCCCCTCAGCGTGGATTTGTACGTGAACAATTACAAGTAATTCCTGAGGATACACAATTACCACCAAGCTCAGTTTTGTAAACGTCCAGAACCTCGACGTCGATTACACTCAAGACAGGTCAGCATCACATTTTCACGTGTATGACCAAGATCACTATTAATTCTGTCTACGGTAAATTGTCTTGGATTCGAACACTGCCATAACATATTACAGTTGCAACTTGCGCAATTATTATTCTGTAGTTGTTTTAGTTTTATAATAAATTCAGTATCAATATCAAAGTCAAGATTATTTTTTTTGTCAAACTGCTTATAACCAGATAGTTTTTTTTCTTATTACGTCATTATTAACAGTTTGATCATTATTTTCTATAAAATTCATAATAACCCTATGTCGTTGAGATATTCTCCTGACCCTAGAAACTGCGAGATAGACTAAATTTGACCATTCGATACGATCATCTACAATCCAGATTTTAGTATCAGTTATAGTTAATCCCTGTGACGAGTGAATCGTTATAGCGTATCCTAACGTCCACGGTGATTTATTCATACTCAGCGCATTCTCACCGACATTAATATCGACTAAAATAATATCATTCAAGACAAGATTCTGTATCCTTGGTGGAACCAAGACACCAGGAATTTCAACATCAATATTCTGTCGTCGAGTATCTGAGGGGCGATAACACAAAGGTACAGGTAGATCTGAAAACTTTTCTTTATGTAACGTAAATAATTTATCCTGTAGTTCATCACGAACTATCCTTCTACTCGCGACTATTAAATCAGCTGGATTCCATAAAGTCCAAAATTCATTCATAGAAGTCTCTGGAATTACTCCTCGCATTATCTCACATTGTACTCTGTCTGGCTGAAGTCTGATTAACTTTTTAAATTCCTTCAGCGGTTCATCGATAGCTCTATGGTCATCATGTATTTCTTCATAATAATTTACGTTATTCTTCAGCCATTCATGTGGAGACTGTCCAACAAAGGGTGGTGGTTGACCATGATCGCCGCACATAATCACAGCAGTATTCTTTGTCAATAACCATTCAAAAAATGTTTTTAGTGTTTCTAACGACACCGTGCATATCTCGTCCCATATAATATATTTAGGTACATATTTTTCACCCATCCGCGATGGAGTCCATGTGTCTCCGCACCATCTAAAGAAACTGTGATATGTACACGATTTTACTCCACGTTCTTTTATTTCTCTAGCAAGTTTATGTGTAGGTGTTAAAACAATTATATCCGAATTATTATTTATAAATAAATTAATTACACGAGTTGTTTTACCTGACCCTCCACACCCATTAAGATAAACGGTCTTATGTCTAGCCACAGGATCGTACACAGATGGTGCAGATGACTTTGATATTTGATTATTATTTCTGTAACATGTCTCCACAATTTCAACATCTGCAGATTCAGAATAACTAAATATATTTTCTTGTTTTATCCTCCACGTCCCCCATTCACCATTACCGAGTTTTAACAAATCTTTATATTTTTTATGTACATAAAATGAATCCGTAGCGACTCTGACGGCGTAACGGGGAAATTTATTTATCATCGATAGTAGGTTTATCGAAACATAAGCTAACATCGAAGATCTTAAATGAGTAAATTGTGGTGAGTCGCCATCAAAGTAGCTCACAATGGTACCTAGTTTTATTCCATCTGATAAATAAGCATTACATCTGTTTATAAACATATTTTTCTCAGTTGTATCAGCGATTATAAAATCTAGTTCAGCGTCGTCCATAATCAATCTTGTACACGCTCGTTTATAATCGTATGAACCACCTTGAGTAAATTTACCGATTATCTTTCTACCGAGATCTTTTGTAAATTTCTCATCGTATTCGTTTCTACATTGATTTATTTTAATAATATGATCTTCATCAATATCAGGGAATTCTTTTCTGGTATCATCGATATTAAATCTGTTCGGTTCTGGTAACCAAACTTGCTTCTGTGAAATATACGATATAATCGCTTCAGTTACTCTCAACGATATTAAAAATCCAGCATCAAGCATATATCGCAATAGTACTATCGGAACCCAACATTTTTCTGAAAAATGTCTTCCAAACCAAACATAAGTAATCGGATGGAGATTTTCTGCAAATTCGAATAATTCTACATAAGCAAATCCGGTTAATTCAAAATCTGGTAAATGTCCGTTTATTGCAACCCTGGTCATGTCATGTGTAGGATGTCCGAATCTCTTAAAGTACTTAGAACATACTCCATATCCAAGAAAACTCCCAGGATAACACGCTACCATATCAACCGAGATAACATCACTATGGTTGTATTTGGTGTTCCATAACCCACCGTGACCATATTCTATACAGCTTTTCTTGACATCTTCAAGGAATTCTGATCGTGTCGTTTTCCATGAATTTTTCTCCTGAGCGAAATGGGCAGCAACCGATGGTACGGTAAAGCGGTTATTCAGTAATTGTCCAACTATGACATCATCAGAGGTATATTTCAATGCAAGATGTTCCATTTCTTCATGAAGAAATTCTGTACGATAAATATCACCGTTAGGCCGTACAAACTGATCGTAATGATCATATTCCGAACTCTGAAATAACCAAACAGACACAGGGTCGCTTTTGCTGATATTTTTAATAAAATCAAAGATGTCACCATCATAAAACTTAATTTTTCTATCTCGTGGAAATATCGTTACAGCATTAGTCCATGCATGTGCATTATGATCAACGATTGTTATAGGGTTTCCATTTTTTATATATTTTGGTTCGTATAATATCTCTCCGGTTAGTGTTCTTACTGTTATTGGAAATCTTAATAACTTTTCTAGTTCAACAACATCCTTAATAGATGCACCAGCATCTTTAACTGTTTCTGCCCATGTGTTTATTTTTTTACGTCTTAAATCAGTTAAACCATTACCACGTATCGCATTTGTAAAATGTTCTGTAACTCGTTCAGCTACGCAGTTTATTCTCGATATTTTCATCGGTTTCAGATCCGCAACATTAGGTTTATTATTTAGCGGAAATATTCCATATACAACTGCAGTTGCTGGATAACTCTGTATATAGTAGGGTTTATCAATGCCAGTAAGTATTCCGGGCTTAGATTTATTGTTTAAGAAAACAATATTACCCCCGGACTGCACACGGACTGGATCACGCTTATCACGAATAATCCAAATATCTTCTTCTGTATTTACAATAAATTTTATTAAAATAAAATATTTTTGATTATCAAGGTGATTAATAATTACTTTTCCTCGTTTGTCATTCATCATATTAGTAACATTTCCAACTCTGAATGTGGACCATGCATGAACTGCACCATCGTCACGAAATTCCTTTTTTGCTTCACGAATACGTTCGGTTACCATTAATGCCAGATCCTGCATCGAAGTACTGAGTTTATATTCTGATAGTCTGTCAAGGTCAAATCTAGCAGGGGAAGGTTCAATAACGGATAATTCCTCCATATTATAATTAGGGCAAGTATATATTTAATTGAACATTAATCTTTTGTATATGATTGAAACACAAAACAAATGTGCTTGGCTCAAAATTGGATATACTTCTACTTGTAATAAATCATGCGTGAATGAATATTGTAGTTATCATATGCAATGTGTCAGAAATGGAAGTCTAGGACCAAAACCGTGTATCGTGTGTAGTGCTGGAGTGCGAGGAAAAACTCAATTATGCGCGCAATGCGGTGGTAAAAAATACAGAGAGTTAAAACGATATTACGATAAAAAAAATAACGCTGACTCTCCTATAAAAACCGAAGAAGATTATTTGGCTAGATTTTCAAAAAACAATGATTTAAACAAATAGCATTATATATAAATGGAACAAAATGAGTTTGTGTCACATCCAATCCTTACTAATTACGAAGCATCTCGAGAAGGTGTGATTAGAAACTGCAGATTGAAAAAACCAGTAGGTAGTATTAATAATACTGGTTATCTTAGATTTACTGCTAATGGCAAGAAAAAAGGATATTTATCTCATATATTTACCTACGAGTGTTATTTTGGAATGATCAAGGATGGGTATGTGGTGGATCACATCAACGGCAATAAGCTTGATAATTCGATTTCTAATTTACGAGTTACTACACAGAGTCAAAATTGTAAATCCGGAAACACAGGAAGGTGTAAATTATACAGAAAGAGAGCTATTAAATCAGTGAATACAGAGACTGGGGAAGAAATTAGTTTTGAATCAATTAATTCTGCCGCCAAATACTTTGACATAGTACCACAATCTGTACAATTTGTCGCAGAAAATATACAAAAATCTTCCTTTTCCAAAAGATTTACACAAAAAATAAATTTTCAATACGTTTAGTCTACCGTATTTTTTAATGATTACCTACTGAAACATGGTTGGGATATAATATAAGGTATCCATGAGAGATACATACGTTAATTTTCCAAAGGGTTTTGTTTAGCCATAATTACAGTCACTGACTCTATCAGGGGTTCACCTTCACCGCTCTCAGCGTCATTATCATTTTTTACAGAATCAGATAGCATAATCTTTCTTAATTGCATTACACGATTATCCACAATCTTTTTTCTTTCGTACTCGTGAGATAGTTCGGATTTAATATTTTCGATAGAACGTGCAAGAGGTGTAAATAGCTTTACCTGATTGTCGTTTACCATGGCTAGTGATTCAAGCATGGATTGATAAATTAATTTTATAAATCTGTAGTTTGAAGATAGTGTATATTTATTATCAAATTTTCTTTGTTGTAGTAATTCAAAATCGCACATAATTTTCTGAGGGTCGAGATTATCAGATATTTTTATTCCGTTATGTTTTAGTTTTTTAATAGCAGAAATAATATCATTAATGTTTTCTTGGTTCATTATAGATATATATATATATTTTATATTTAATATAAAAATAAACAAAAATATACAGCGCGGGGTGACATTCGGTCTACCATTCCATAGTTGTATCAGATAAACCTAATGAGGTTCCGAATCTTTGTTTAGACATTTACCCCCCAAGAGACCCCTAAATATCCGAAACCGAAACTTTAGAGGCTCAGAGGGGTTGTCTATACGTGTAGGTCTTATTTTGTGACCAATCAGTTTCTGTTTATTGTTGCCTTACAAGAATTCCTAGATATCCGTAACCGAAACTCTAAGAACTCAAAGGCTGATTGGTCTTTGTGACCTGGAATCTCATTAGGTTTATTTTTAGTTTGCGATTGTGTTTTTTGGAATGGCCCCTGTGTGGGGTACCCTTTTAGTGAAGTCACAAGGTCACGGCCTCATATCACCCCCCCCCCCCGCTGTATATTTTTGATGAGATGATATGATGATGATATGATGATGATGATGATGAAATGCCGTCTTCACGCCAGCACACCAACCCATAACGATCAACCAATGGGTGATTCACAAAAGTGAATCCACCACGTGTTGACGTAGTGGATTGGTGTACTCTGAAGACGGGGTGGCTGGAGCCCCCAATAAATTATAAATTTTGGCATAAAATCGCCCCCCGCAGATAATTTATCCTTCTTGGGTTTCGAACCATGACCCTCCGGATGAGAGTTTCTACGCGCTATCAACTGAGCTATCGGACCTTGTTATAAATACATATTGAAAAAGTTAGTATGTGTTTACCAATGTGTCAGTCATATCGTTATTCCTAAAAACTACAATATTCTTAACAAAAACCACATTTTTCTGTCTAAAATGAGATTTTATATTTCTAGTTTTCCAAAATATATATAATTCTGTATAACACTGAGTCTATGCGTGGGCCGTAACGGCGGATATTGATTTAGTTATAATATATAGCGGTCTTAAAATAACTTTACGCACAGTTGCTATGGAATAATCAATATGCAGCCACAGCTTTCTAGATTTCATTGTGTAAGGATTTTATGTAAACAAAAGAATAAACATCCGGATATTGTTATAATAAAAACGCTCTATGAGCGTACATACAGGTTTATATTCAGGGATTCGTTCCTCGTGTCCAAAATGTTTCCTGCCTGGTCAGTGAGTTTGAAATTTATTCTTGTCAGAAATGGATTATGAACTCGCAGGTAAACGGGATTAATTGGTTCTGACACAATTAACGAGCCCGGAGGGACAATCGGGCTAAAACTGAATAATATGTACCCTTGCTCCGCAGTGCCACTGCGGTGGCTAGATTTAGAAAGATCTACCTGATAGCTACCTTCAATAACATCACATACCAGATTGACTGCAATTGTTGTTGTTATGTTTACAATGCCTGGTGATATATGTCTACCGGCACTAAAGGGATTGTTATTGTGTTTTAATATAACCGGTGGTGGGGCTATTTTTTTCCCCGATTCAATTACTCCCGGATAATATTCTTCAATAAGATCACTTAACGATTTCTTCATTTCAGCGTTATTTAAATCCGGTATAACAAATGTTTGTAAATCTTTTTCTGTTATTTTATAACGATTAAGAAATACTTGTTTAGATTCTGGATTTGTGTAACGATTTCCATCGAGTTTAGTCGCAGTGATTATAATACTTCGATTGACGATGTATAAATCGAATAAGATACCATTTAAATGTTTTATTGACTCAATTATTTGCTGCTTTACACTTTCATTATAATGTTGAGATAATGAAATAAGTAAATTTCTTAAATCATTAAACGTTTTATCGTATTCAGGTTTAAGAGTATCTAAAAAATGTTTAATAAATTCTACATCAACCGTATAGGAACTAATCTTCGTCCTGGTGTTTATGTTAACAATAAATAATGCTTTATTCAATCTGGGGATTCTTTTACCGTCAAAATCGGTAAAGTAGTATGTATCATCGTTTGGAAATCCAAATCTTGTATTATTACTCCATGGTTGTTTTTTTCGATATTCTGGATCTTTAATGAATTTTTCTTCACTCGTTTTAAACTCATTTTTAGTTGGTTCTGAAACTCCATTATAAACAGGTGCGACTTCAGGCCATCCTAACACGGATCTAATCGAACATTGATAAATATCTACGGAGTAATCAGGGGAATTTATTTCAATAACCGCAGATAGTGTTGGTTCGTAGACAGTAATCGCTATTTTAGATTCTTTCCCTGTGATAGATTTAATTCTGCGTTGGAATTCATCATTAATCTGTTCTATTTGATAACTGCCCGTTGAAATTCCAACAACCTGCCAATCAGGTGTTCCATCTGGTTTATTTTTATTCGCAAATACCAGTGAATTATTTGGTTGTTGTCCACCAAACGGTTTTGATCTAATATTAGGCCAACTATAATAAACTCGTAATTGCGCTAATGCTATTTCCTTTGCTGGAATTGCAGTCGAAAAATTAACGCTAAATTCAGGATTGGTTGAACTTAATGATATCATAGTAGTTTTTGACGGCGTTGTATTAGCCACGATCTGCTGAAGTAATTGCGACTCTGACATTATTATTATCGTTATTATTTAATTCTCCATCTTTCCGTCACTAGAGAACGTATCGCGTTCCACTATGAATGCTTCATCGTAGGTTTTCATTATCGTTACGAACTCCTCATCGGATATTTTATCATCACTGAGATACGTTGAAATATACGAGCATAATTTAGTGTATGCGGCTGTTGCTGTGTGCAATTTCATCACGTACTCGTTTAGTTTATCATTCGTACACGTAGATATTTTTTTAGAGATAATACTGAAAATACCTGCACATGTTGTTGCCGTTGAAACTATAATTGTTACAGGCGCTCTCATCGTTATTGTTGATAATAATAATCCAGTTCCAGCAATAACAGCAGAAACCGAGTATATCATTATATCAATAACGACCATACGACGACGATATTTTTTTACCTTTATCGTGTAATCGTCGATGATATTTTTTAGTTTGGTTTGACACTCACATACTTGAGTGTGTCTGTGACGTTGAACGTCGATAAATGATTCTTGATTCATTATACTTATTTAAATAACTAATTCGGGAGTTTCAGCTACAAACTCAATACACCACCAATAAGTCGCTGCGGTTAACTTTTTATCATTCGCTATTAGCATAAACGTTTCCTCGACATCTTTATTTAACACTATAGACACAATTCCAGAAAAATCATCGGTTGAATGACGCCATGGTAATGTGGTAAATATAGTAAATTTTTCAGCACAAAATATAGATAATCTGTATACACCAGTAACCTCTGCGGTATGTTTAAAAGTGTTATTTTCCTGCGACCATGTTGCCTTTCCTGATGCGACTGTGTACACGATATTAATGATCTGCTTGTGAGGAATTTTAACGAGATTAGTTTTTTGAATAATGTTAGGAATACTACTAATGATATCGTTGAGTCTTGCGTTAATGTCAGCGAGATTAATAATAACAGTTGGTGGAGTTCCAAAAAATTCGTTAATAGATCTGTTTACATTTCTACGAAAATTTAGAAATGTTTGTATGTGATTATTAAATTCAGTTCTAAATGAAGCGATTCCATCATTGATAATCGTTAATGAAGTAGTTATTGGAATTTCCCTATCGTCGACGTATTTCTTCGTTGCAGCGTCAAAATCTGTTTCTGGTGTTCTGAGATTATTAATACCATTACTATTCATGTTGAGAAATGCACGCATTATACCACCACGCACTGACACATACTTGGATTCTTGATCATCGACGTAATTTTTTGTTGCTGCGTCTGTATCTGCGATTGGATCTCCAAGATACGTAATTTTTCTTCCTGACATAATAATATCACCGGTAAATACATCACCAGTTTTCTTAACGTAATCGTTAACCGACTTACCGGAATCCTGTATTTTACCTTGATCAGTGAAAGTAACGATATTATTAACAACCGCATTTGGAATTCGTACAAGAACATCTAGTAGTTGTATGTTACTCGTTTTTAATCGTCCTTGTTTGTCCTGAAAAACGACGACTTCATTTTGATCCACACTTGTTATATTTAATAAATCAGCGATTTCATTTCTGAGCTGATCAATGGTTGCATATTTAGATAAATCGAACTTCTGAGCTCTACCTGAGGATCTTCCATAAATATCTACCATTATATTTACTGATATCAGCTTAAGTACTATGACGTAGCGTAGTGAACGCGTGTACGACTTTATGAGGCGGTGCTGTTGATTTTGATACAGCATCAAGCATAGCGAGGGTTTCACGGCCGCATATTGGAGGATCAGTTATTTTTTGTGTTGGTAACGTTGAATACCAGATTGGAGCAGTAATATTGCTAACGTAATGAAGAAATTCTTTTGGTGGTGCTAATCCATACGAATCAAAATAAATAATTCCACGTGGATCAATTGCATATCCTACCCAGTGCGTGCCTGGGCCAGAATTTTTATCGAGATTAATAATACCGGTTTCATGTTGCATTGCAACGGTAGGTAATTGATCGCGCATAAAAACACCTCTGAAATTTTTTACTTTTAATTGCTTAGCAGCATTAAGTAAATCAAAATTGGACATAGGTGATATTAGTAAACTGTCCCTGGTAATCTTAGACCTTTTCCGTACCAGTGTGGAGTCCCTGGTAATCTTAGACCCTTTCCTTTTTTTTTGATTCCTTTTCCGGTTGCTTTCTTTAACGCCATTCCAGCAGCTGTTCCAACAACACCTAGCGCAGCTGCCTTTGCAACAGCTGGTGCTGCAGCTGCTATTAATGCTGGTATTGCTGCAAGAAGCGGAAATATACCACCCGTTTTAGCGATGTCTTTAATAACCGCTGCGGAAAGATCAAGTCGTACACCAGTCTTTAATCGTTTGGCTTTATTAAAGTGATTATACTGACGTTCAGTCAGCGATAGCTTATTCGGACCACCCGCGATTTGTTCTTTTTTTAATGATATTTTTACCGCACGATTATTTTTTGATGATGATTGTAGCTTTTTAATCTGACCAGGAGTCAGATTCACACTAACGTGATGATATGACATTTATAATATTATGAGCGATCTAATTACATGTTTTCCACTGGAGCATCAATAACTCTCATTCGTCCACCAACACCTTCGAGTAACATCGATTTATCGCTGAGTATAACGGCTATTGCTCTGTAATTAGGAATAGCTCCAACATCTCTATCAACACGAGCTCGAAAATGAATATCTACAACAGATTGTCTTGTTAAATCTAAATGTTCTAGTGAAAAGTAATAAATCGGATACAGCGATGTAAAATCTAACTGAGATATTTGTAAACCAGTATCAATATTTTGATCACGACCCATAAATGTCATTAATCGATGATATGCACGTGCTACATGATTTTGATCAAAATTCATTAATATATCTTCGCATGCTTCTTGATGTCCATTTATCCTTAATGAAACCTCAGAAACACCGAGTTTATCAAACAACATAATACTTTCATCTTGATCGTTTACTCGTGCATTATTTTGTAATGCAATAAATATGTGTCTTGGTGCAGAAACACCTTGCTGAGAAGCTATCTGCCATGTAAATAAACCATCAATTGCACTCTGAACAGCATCTGTGGTCATCGTTAACCATGACAACGTTGATTTACCGCCTTGACTCATAAAAGATAGTAACCGATCTTCTTCAGATATCGATGGAGTCATTACTGGCATCCACAGTGAAAGTTTTGTAAGAATTACTTTACCAGCATCAACTACACCAGGTCGCCAGATTGCATCATTATCATCGCCTTTTCGTACAACTGTGTGCTTAGCTCCGAAAATGACTTTTCTGACATTTCTACAGAATCCAAAGATATGTGACAGTAGAATCGCACATGAAAATGCTCTCCTATCACCTTTTAACATTGCTCGACGTGATGCGAATCCTAAGTTAAAATTTGCGTTCATCGATGTTACCGCAGTGGTATCTGCAGCTCCTCCTGCATCTCTCACATTACCTATAGTTACGTTTCTACTTTCTGGAAAATCAGTTGTATCCTTTGCAAACATCATTGATGGGCCAGCTGATCTTGAATAATCGTCGCTGTATCTAGCCAGACCAAGTATTGTTGTTGCAACGTCGACGTCTTTCTGGATTGATTCAATATTTTTTCCGTCAATCATGTACGTAGCACTATCAAATAACGCCATAATACCATTATTAACAAAACCAACCATATCATCAGCTCCATATGCTACTGGTGCTGCAGGAACAGCGTTATTTAAAATTTCACCTTCTACTTCAATAAATGCTTCAGCGGGTAAGAAATATCTACTTGTATCCTGAACCTGTAGTTCAATTCGTCCACGCTGATTTGGCTCTCGTGCGTCGTAAGAATAATACTGATAATCGCGCACAGACTCATCTTTAAGAACTGGTGCGTCCATGTCAAACGCGGGGTCAGATATGCGCTTAAACATCTTTATTATTATCGTCTTCGTCTAACTCGAAGAGCACTTCTTGCTATCAGACTAGCGGTTATATTTTTTTCCTTCTCAGACATCGGGATATCAGCTAACTCCGCTAGTTTTTGATTAGCTGCTTGATTTATTATTTTACTTACACTTGCTGGCATCACTTCAGTGCTAGGTAATTTCACAGGTCGGGTCGGTCTGCGTATTAATCGTGATAGTCTATCTTTAATTGCTGAGAATGCTTTGTTAGCGAGATTACCAACAGCGCCTATACCTTTTTCACGAACAACATCAATAGCTTTCATTCCTAGTTGCTTTGCAATCGGTATTGCTTTTGGGGCTATCCTTCTAAACAGACCCTGAACAACATCACCTAATCCATCTCCGTAGGTCGTTTTGTATACTGGTAATCGAGAGTTTATTACCCTGACCATGGTAGGTCCACGTTGAGTACCATGCACGATCATTGTTATTATTAATTGTTTTTATCACTAATTACATACTTAATCACTATAATAATCGTCGGCGATTTCATTAATAAGAGACCGATACACATTAATATCCATGATGCCGCCACTAAATAATCGCTTGCAAATATCAGCTGCTTCATTAATGATTTCTGGGGAATTATTACCAGCTCTTTTTCCTCCAATGAGAATTTCTAATCGATCAACATCAGCAAGAACGTTATTGGGACAAGTAATAAAACCACTTCCTAAACCACTTCCAGTTGCGCCTTGAGCGTCTTGAAATTCTTCTTCCTCTTCTTCAATTTCTTTTTACTTGGTTTCGGTGGTGTTTTTTGTGGTTCTGGATAATCACGAAGTGATTGCTCAAATGGTTTTGGAGGTTTTTGTAATTGTTTCATTTTTTCTCGTTGTTTTCGTTCTTGTTCTCGTTGTTGTCGTTCTTGTTCTCGTTGTTGTCGTTCTTGTTGTTGTTTAATTACTTGTTGTTGTTGTTCTGGCGGTAATTGCATGAAGGCAGTATAATTATCTATTGCATAAATATAATTTCTATATCTTGAATCATCTTTTCTAGCCTGATTAACGCCATAGCGTATGCGAAATATCCATTTGTACCAATTATCACGATCTATAGGTTTATCAGCATATTCAGTTTTTAAAAACTGTTTTCGATTAATATAATAATCCTCAGCAATCTTAGCTAAATCCATTGGACCTTTAGCGTTTTTAATAATATCAATAGCATCTTCGAAAAATTTGTCATTTAAATTAACTCTTTCTTCTTGTTCTGGTAGACGTTCTTTTATATCACCTATTTCAGCACCTTCAGGTTGATCTTCATCCTCAGGTATTTCCGGGACTGGCATCGCAGCAGCTATTTCGGCTGGAAGTTCACGTAAAATTTCTTTTGTTTTCTTAGTTCTTCTTGCTATTTTTTCAGTTCCTTCTGCTATTTTTCCAGTTACTTCAGCGGTTTTCTCCAACACAGGTTGAATACCTTTAGTGGTCTTAGTGATAGGTTTAAATAATTTTTTTGTATCCTCTTCAAATTCAACTTGAGATTCCTGACGCGATTGTAGTTGTTGCTTAACAGAATTACGAACGGGTAGATATTTTTTAATTGCCTCTAGTCGCTCTCGAGCTAATTTAGCTGAGTGTGGTTCTCCAGTACTCATTATTGATAATATCTATATGGCTGTTTAATTTATAGCAGCAGAGAGGGTGAATGACATACGTATGTGACCAGATTGTGAAAAAATCTGGTCAATTAAAGAAGTTTTCATTATTAAGGCAAAAACTTATTTTTTTTTTCAGCCTTCGTAGGAACCCTTAATTTTCAAAAATAAGGTCTCTACAAAGTTGTAGGGTTCACCCTCTCTGCTGCTACGGCTGCAAACAACAAACTACACAAATTGAAATCCTGACGTTGTCAGTGAAATCGATGGATGCATGGATCACAGTGCATAGGAAAAGTTAGTATTCATAAAGTACTTAAATGACTTTGGTTATGTATAATAGTGTCATTATAGCGCTTACCTTCCATTCTAACATTTTACACGAGTAACTCCCACTATAAAAACAAAATGCTAGACGTATTGTTTTTTTTTGTGGGGGTTTTCGGTCAAAGCTCCCAAATGAGAAATGAGGACATGTAAATGTCATCTGTTTTCAGCAATTGTGACGTCTATCGCTTTCCACTGCAAGTAACGTCAGGAATAAGCAGTCACAGGTATACCCATTGTACCTAGACCCCAGAAAAGAATAGTTTGGCAAATTCTTTTCTTACTCGTACGAAGTTTTCGCCCACATATATTTGTAAAAAAAAAAGAAAAAAAAAAGAGGCCGTTATATGATATGATATGTGTGCAAGTGTTTCGTTATATCCTTTTCTGAAAATGAAATAATACTTTAAAATAAAGAAATATTATTTTGCTTAATCGAGATATTATTTTATATTTTACAAAAATATTATTTCATTATTTTCTTTGAACCAAATACTATATCAATAAAACGGATAATTGTCGTTATTTCGAATTTTTTTTCAACTTTTTTCATTAAGCTAAATTTGTATTACATTCTTTCAAAATATTGGCCTTTCGATGAGTGTGATGTTCTATACAATATATGATATCTATATAGACGCCAGTAACATTCAGCTTTTAAAAGTATCGATCCATTGGCTAACAAATACATTGTATATTCCTTAGAAAGGAATACGGTACTTATGATTGCGAATCCTATCGCATTCGATATTTGACTTCTATTAAGTGTTGGCAAGTTTAATTATGTTGCAGTGGTGGATTGCTTCGATAATCTGTTACATCAAAATTAGGATCTGAACAAGATAACTTTCCTTTTGCAACTATTAGTTTAAATACTTTGAAATTAACGAAAGGAGAGAGAGAGAGAGGAATTCGTTGAAATAAAACTGACGTACAGCCCGTTCAACCGACACGGAGTGAGAGGTAAAGTTAGATATATTCCATATACGTCAAATATTGGATGACATCTAAAGTGTTGGTATAATAAAATTTCATATATCATTATCAAATTATGATTTTCCCATGGCGTATAAATACGTATATAATTATATTTTCAACAGTGAAATACTGCTTGTAAGCTCTCTAGATTATTGACGAATTTCACTTATGAACTACTATTTATAAAATATGAAAATACTGAAAAGATAGTAATAATCCAAGAGTTCCGAATTAATTAAAATTGTAATACAGTTGGATTGAAATCCATTCTGCTCCCCCCCCTTCTCTCTCTCTCTCTCTCTCTCTCTCTCTCTCTCTCTCATAGCTTTCGGTTATTTCATGCCATAACGCCAAATCATACGCTAATTTGCATTGTTATGGTTTGCATAGTAGATGGTATCTTTACATCTGGCAATTTTTATAACTGAATTTTTTTAGGTGTGTTATTACAATACTATAATTTCCTGTTATCACATTAGATTTGAGTGCTTTTATGTGTTTTTTTTTTTTTTTAAATCTTACAAAAGCAATATTCCCTGATTTCTAATTCAATTCAAATGCTATCAATTTCATTTAAATCGATTCTGCTACCCATCCCGCCTCCCAAGTCATAACGCTAAATCATACGTGAAAACATGTGGAGTGAGAAAAAACATACTGACCTGGATTACATCCTTGAATTTGAATTTACACCAAGTAACCTACAAGAGGCTTTGTCGTCATAACCGTATGTGTGGGATTTTTCTACTGTGATAAACCGTAACAAAGATACAAAGTTGCAATAACCTACTGAGACCAGATAGCTGTACCGTAAATTTCTTGGCTATGCAACACACGTATCCTTAGTTTAGTTGTTGTTGTTGTTGTTGGGCTTAACGCCATTTTTCAGCATACGATAGGCTATACATGGCGGCCAGTATTAATGGTGGAGGAAGAAACCGGGAAATCCCCGGAAAGAACCACCGACCCACGAGAAGCTACTGGCAAGCTTTCTCACATATCCACATTCGCCGAATCCTAGACTAGAACCCACGCAGACAGAGGTGAGATGGCAGTGATCCGTAACGGAGAGCGCTTTAGACCGCTCGGCCACTCGGGGCCCCCTTAGTTTAGTTGATGCTCTTTGTTTTGGCCTCTTAAACCTTTGACAGTTCTAATACAGATCGTTTTACATTACAGGGTTCGCACGGTCATTAAAGGTCATTGAAAGTCATTGAGAAATGAATACTCCAATTCAAGGCATTGAAAGTCATTGATACTTCACCTAGGTCATTGAAAGTCATTTAATTTTAGAGATTTTGCTTCAAAAATAAAATGTGATTGAACATTTTACTTTCGAGTAATTTATTTTACGTTGTGTGACGATTGGAAGTACAGTTTGATTTTCTGTCATATGCTAGCAATTCCACTATTATCGTAATCTACATGAAGTAATCGGATATCACGCATAGCGCCCATTTCACATGATGTCATTAACACTCTTTGACATCACTAAGTTTAGTTGTCACATTGGGTCCTGGACAAGACGTTCTGTCGTAGTTTGAACCATGCATGCGAGGACATTTTACAAATACATGTTTAAAATACGGGCTACCTAGATAATCCAAAATCGCTGAAACCCGGGCGGTTCATCTTCTAGGATTCAGTTCGGCAAAAAATAGGCCTACTGGCTGACCACAGTGATGGCAATTTATTTTAAAGCTTTGAATTATATCAGATTATTGAAGCTAGAAAAGTGTTAAAAGTGAGAATTTTAGTTGATTCAGCTTGGCTGAAATTGAGCTTTGAACTGAGTGGGTCACTCATGTAATCAGAAGAGAAACTGACGTCTTCTTGAAAACTCGAAAATATGTTACACTGCAAATGTAAACTTTTTGACCAATCTCTGCACACCATATAACAAATTCATAACTTTTCAAACAATAAATATGTAATTTTAATAGCTTTGATCACCAGCGTAAGAGGTGTAAACTTCTGGACAATTCATTTGGCGATTGTTTGCGCCAATCAAAGGACTTATAAACACGAATTAACTCCTCCTTATTCATGAGGAGTGTTTTAAAGTATTCTGTAGATATTATATTTAATGCTCATTTTACAGGTACAAAATCGAGTGAATTGAAATAACAAATAGTAACACATATTTATATTTCTTGACTCACTTGGTTGTGTTTTCTTTTTCTTAGTAAATCAATGCAAGGTGAATATTAATCTACACTTGAGGATGATTTACCGCCAATTAACGTAGACAGGAAAAAACATGGGGATATATGTTTTCACTGTCTTCTTAGTTCACGTAAAGAAATGTCTGGATATCACACATTTATTTAATTTAGGGTGATATAAAAAGTGTTTATATTTTTGACATATTGGTAAATTCCTAAAATCCGGAAATTTGTGACTACATGCTATGTTTAGATTTAGTTTTTATTCAGCTTTTGGCGTAATATCTTACGGTTTTTGAGTAAAAAAAAAAAATAACGAGGGTAAATCCAAAAATAAACAGTTCTTCTAAAAATTGCATTATTCAAAATACCTTGAGCATAGCTACATATAACCTTATACGGGTTCAGATAAATTTAATAAATAATCTTAATATAAAATTAGGAAGTACATATATTTACTTGTTCAAAAAGTCATTGAAAACTCATTGAATTTCAGCTGTCCAGATCTGTATGAACCCTGTATATATTAAAATGTCTGAATGCATCTCCGTCTCTCTTTGTCGTTCACTCCTTGTTTGTGTATCAGCCATACAACATTGAATTCCCACCCACCCGCTAATTCGAGTCTCTCCATTCTCTATCCCCCGTTTTTAAAACTAAGAGACTGATCGACCAAGAGAGACACATTGACAATAAAGCCAGTCTTATATCAGTAGCTCCCGATCTCCCCTCCCTTTGTTCAGGGTCCGATTTAGGGGCAAGCGTCTTGGGCGAAACCTGGGGCGTCAAACTTTTCAATAACAAATAAGGGATTTAAATAACTAACTCCGTGAATAAGAAGGAGCACAGCTGATTTTCTATCCGCAGCTGTTTGCCAGTGTCACGTGATGATGTATATGGACCTATGATGGTAAAACTGACAGATTTAGCACCTCTCTCTCTCTCTCTCTCTCTCTCTCTCACACACACACACACACACACACACTGGACAAAAAAGTTTAATGTTGGTAGCGATGGTAAAAACAGCAAGAATTGTTTCCGTTAGGTGATATATTTATGCAATATCGTGTAGATACCGCAGGGATAAAATTCTAAATTGGTTTATGTTTGGCGGTTAAAAGATTTTAGTAGGAGTGTACCTGTTATATACGTACAAGACAGATTTGGGGGGGGGGGGCATGAAACAACAATAACAGCAGCAACAGAGGAAAACTAGAATCACTTGAAAGGGGGAAAAAAGAGAGAACTAATTTCGGTAAAGAGTGTTTCGTGGATCGCTTTGCCAACTAAGTAAATCCAAACCGATAAATTTTGAGAGTGTATGGTAAATTTTGAGTTTGAAATCACTTACAGAGATAATGGTGTTTTCTACATTCTTAGCAAAATATTGTAACTTCTCGACTTCATTACATTGATATTTTAACATTTTCTCCCAAAGATGCAATCTTTTGGCGAAAAGGTGTATTTTTCCACCCAAAATTGGTTCAATTCATCCTAATAAAATTAACATCTTTTTCGTCAAGTTAAGTACCTACATATGTGTATGCAAATTTATCAGAAAATTATTCAGGTTTGTGAAAAAAAAAAAAAAAAAAATAGTACAATTTTCATCCTCGATTCACAATATTCAAGGAAATATTTACAATCTTCATGAGAAAAAAAATGTCTCCATGAAAAAACTATTCATATTTTAAGTGTGCGACCAGGATCTTTACGTGAAAAGAGTGATCACATTTTATTACTATTTCGACAGTAATGACTGGAAAAATCTTCATGAAGAAAGACAACCTTTTGACGAAGAAGTGACCTTTATGCGAAAACAATACTTTTTCATGAAATGTTTATTCGTGCAAGTTTTTCTTAATTAAAAATCGGGGGCCCCGAGTGGCCGAGCTGTCTAAAGCTCTCTTCGTTACGGATCACTGCCATCTCACCTCTGTCTGCGTGGGTTCGAGTCTCTGATTCGGCCAATGTGGGTATGTGAGAAAGCTTCTCGTGGGTCGGTGGTTCTTTCCGGGGTTTTCCCGGGTTCTACCTCCACCATTAATACTGACCGCTATGCATAGCCTATCGTGTGCTGAAAAATGGCGTTAAACCCTACAACAACAACAACAACTTAATTATAAATCATTGCTTCACGAACGGCCATTAATAACAATAATTTACTTTAATTTATTTCGGGCACACAGATAAGGACACTCATCTGTTTTGGACCAAAATTTTTTCTACATATGAAGTTCAAGAAAGACACATTTTTACGTGTTAAATGTAAATTTTACATTTCAGTATTTTTGTGAAAATAAATTATAGACCCTGGTAGAATTATTTTTTTTAAAGTGATATTACATTGGCTTCAGGTGAATGTATTTATGAAACTTGGACTGCGCGACTCAAGATTATGCGTTGACCTGCCTGAAGTGGCAGATGCAAACCCTGGTTGACGGTGAGATTGGGTGGGGTGGGGCGATTAACATTTTTCTTGCTTCTACCTATGGCAAATAATAGCATGTACATCATATGCGTATATAAGGTAAGGGCAAAATATTAAAGTCATCAAACCATATCAGCAGCCTTTATATCAAGCGTCATTTCCAATTGTATAATCTGAGTATACAACGCTAAACAAGAGCATTATAAATTCAATTAATAAAATAATTATATATCACAATGTAAGTACGATACCACAAATGAAGCGAAACTGTAAAACGGCGCTTCATACAGCGATTGATGGGTTTATAGATAACTACCACGCTTAATGATCATGTTATTTTGATATAAATTGAACCATACAAAATTCGACTCGAGTCTATCTGAACGACAAGCACCGACCCGGCAAGTCTTTTATTAATTTGGTATTTTTTACAGGGATATGTAGATTACAGTAAACACTTCTAAACGCTGCTCCATAAATGGGGGTGGGAGATTCGAGTGTAAATATTAAGAAATGTGCGATGCCCTGTCTAGTTTGAGTTTTTAAATCAAATATTCATGAATCAGCCCATATTCACGTAAAACCACTGCTTGATATTGTCAGTATTTCTTAAAAGTGTTATTTTTGACAAGAAAACAATTCTTTGAATAATGATAAATAACACCAGTTGTATTGATTGTTTGGAGTATTTAATAAGTGTTACATGGTCCACACAATTTTTCATGGCTACTCTCTCTCTCTCTCACACACACACACACACACACACACACACACATGCGCGCGCATAACACGAGGCATACTTTTTAAATTTTGTAATAAAATAAATATGAAAATAGTGTCAGTGTAATATGTGTGTTATGATGTAACACAACAGCATTTTATAGTATCGCACTTTTATATATTGTTACGACCCTGTAGTCAAATTACATATGTGTTAAAATTTAAATTCTTCTAATTCTTTGTTTCATTTTTATTTTATTTTTATACCACTAAATGTTATTATTATTATGGTGATGATTATGTTAGCAAGGTCTAATAGTTTGTTAGAAACATAGTATTTATTTAAAACGTAAATGTGACTCGTGTAAGCACGATTTTTGCATGACGGTTTTTCGTATCAAGTAAACAGTGAGAAAGAGCTATGTAAATGATTGGCTGTGACCACGTTATTACTTGTTTACGCTTTTGTAATACCCAGATGTGATTTCGAAATCACACGTGTCTTTCGTGCATGTGTACATGAAATGACGTATTAGCTTGTTTTAAATGTTCATTTACCTGTAAGAAATTTTCAGTCGTAGTCGTAGTCAGTCATAGCTGAGAGTCACATCATAACATCTTGTAGTTTCTAATACCTTAAGGAAAAGGTATTCCTGTGCGGGAAAGAGTTGTTCGTTCGTACGTATGTAAGTCAACATGTGAATTGTTAGTGGTGGTAGCTGTACTTTATCTACTTTCTAAATAATTATTTTCCCTGGAGAACAACACTACTGGCTTTGGACAAAGACATTTGATGAAATTATTTCTAAATCGGAACAGAACAATACAAATTGTGCTTTACAGTGAAAATTCTTGACATTCTGTGTTAGCCTTCGTCTGACTTCATCATCCGCCATCTTGGAACGGAACTGAGATTCAGACTGTATCAATTTAGAACTGTTTATTCACAGGACTTATGTGTTTTCACAAATTTAGAACATATTTTTGGATCTTCTTCGTAAATCGTAAGTCTTGTTTCGCCTATTTACCTTTTCACCGTGTTTTCTAGGGAAATAAGTTATTTTTGTTAAAATTTACAAAGCTTGTTGTCTTCACTCTTTCTTTGTGTTACTTTGAACAAGCCGATACGTAACATAAAGAAATTGGGGGCTCGTCCGGGATGGATATATGAAATTGGTTAATATATGAAATTGGCTGATATATGGATTTGGCTGATCTATGAAATTGGCTAAAATTGAAATTTAAATTCCCTAGTTCATTTTATTTGAAATCTTAGTGAAAACAACAGGCTTTCTTTCACAGTGTTAAAAATGGAGAGAATTCTTCTTCAATTTGAAACAGTTGTTAAGAATTCGAAATGTCCAAGGGAGAATTGGACTCAATTATTGCAGAGTGTACTTTGTGGCAAAGCCAAAGATATCTATATGTCCCTGTCAGTACAGCAATGATCTGACTATGATATGGTTAAGGAATGCGTTTTGAAGGGTTATGTATTAGTCCCTGAGACTTGTCGGCAAAGGTTCAGAAACTATAAAAAAGAAACTAGAGACATTTATGGTGAATTTGCTAGAGAAAAAGAACAGTTCAAGAGATGGTGCTTGTCTGAGAAGACTGAACATGATTATGAAAGACTCGAACAACTGATATTACTCGAAGAGTTTAAAAACTGTATTCCTAGTGATATAAAAAATCACCTTGAAGATCATAAGGTTAAAACCTTGGAAAAAGCTGCTATTGCTGCTGATGAGTATTCCTTAACTCATAAAGTTCCTTCTGTAAGCAAACCTTTCACTCAGCAGTCTACTGATATTAAGGTGTTTCAATCAAAAACAACTCTCAGTGAAACTCAATTTGGCACAGATTCTAAAAATCAAGCCTCTGAGAGACTTGATTCAAAATTCTTGTCTCTACCTACGTGTACCTATTGCCAAGGAAAAGGACACGTCATTTCTGATTGCTTCAAATTGAAATATAGGCATCAGAATCAAGATAGACCTATCCCAAATGCTCTTATTTCTAAGAGGTCAAGGTCACGGTCATGTATTGAAAACAATACATTTGTTGGGTTTGAAAAACCTCAGTCTGATTGTGTTTTGGAGAATTTTGAACCATTCATGTCGAAGGGTTTTATATCACTCTTGGGTGATTTGGCCAATCCTATCCCTATTAAAATTTTGAGGGATACAGGAGCTTCTCAGAGTCTTTTAGTTTCAGGTATTTTGCCTTCTTCTGAGAAGACCTGCTCTAATGAGAGTGTTCTCATTCAGGGAGTAGAGTGCGGCTTTGTTAATGTTCCTCTCCATTCTGTTAATTTGTCATCAGACTTAGCTTCAGGACCAGTGACAGTCGGTGTAGTGTCTACTTTACCCCTTGAGGGCATTCATTTGTTGCTAGGCAATGAGTTAGCTGGAGACAAGGTTGTGGTTAATCCACTTGTAACTGACAAGCCTTCTTTGGATCAGAAAGTTGATCCTATTGAAAAAGAAATCCCTGATTTATTCCCAGCTTGTGCAGTTACCAGAGCTTTGGCAAAGAAAGCTCTTGAGAATGATTTTGATAAGGAATGTATTCCTTTAGCTGACACATGTATTGGTCAGGCTTTTGATGAAGTCACTTTCACTTCTAATTTGGATCAGTCAAAAGGTATTGATCATAGTGATCCTCTTTTGAATACTCATTCTCTTTTATCTGATCAAGGTGATAAACGACAATCACTTGTCGTCGAACAGGAGAAGGATCCTGAGATCTCCTGTTTGTTTCAGCGGGCCGTTAGTGAAACTGAAGCAACTGAAGTACCTGTCTGTTATTTCATAAAAAATGGAGTTCTTATGAGAAAATGGAGACCTCCTGAGGTACCTGCTAGTGACGAATGGTCAGTAAAATATCAGATTGTGGTTCCGAAACCTTACAGACAGGAAATACTTAGTTTGGCCCATGAAACTCCTATGGCTGGTCATTTAGGGATAAATAGAACGGATCACAAGATCTTGACTCACTTTTATTGGCCAAAAATTAAAAGTGATGTGTGCAAGTTTTGTAGATCTTGTCATACTTGTCAAATTGTAGGAAAACCAAATCAAAAGATACCTAAGGCTCATCTGCAACCAATTCCTGCATTTGACGAACCATTCAGTAGAACTATGGGAGATTGTGTTAGTCTCTTACCAAAGACCAAGTCAGGTAACCAAAATTTGTTGACCATCAAGTGTGTGTCAACAAGTTTTCCAGAGGTAATTCCTTTGAGGAATTTTGCTCAATTTGGCCTTCTCAAATTTGTTAAATCTGGTCAAAGGTCAAATTTCAAGTCTGGAAAGTTCCAGCTTGTTACACTTGAATTTGGCATTCAGCAGTTCAAGTCAGAAGTGAAGCAATGGTTTCATCAAAGTGTACTAGAGAGAATTTTTGAGTCCCGTAATAAAGTCCATTCTCTCTTGCTCATTCTGCAGAATTTTCTTCAAGTAAGATTTTATGGCCCTTACAAAGTAAAGAAGAAAATGAATGAGTTAAATTATAATATTAGCACTCAAGTCTAAGTAAATTAATGGAGTACTATTTTAAAAGATTTAGCCAGGTAAATCATGCAGTTAATTTAGTTGTACCTGTCCCACCAACTGAGGATTTGAATGAAGGAATTCTGTTGGATTCATCTAATCTTGGAACAACAAGTCTTCGGAATTCGGAAGTTATGGAAAATCTAGACCAGAAACTTTCTCATTTACAAAATCAAGAAAAAAGTGAACTTAAACAATTATTGTCTGAATATGAACACTTGTTTCCTGACGTGCCTACAAGGACAAACAAAATTTTACACGACGTTGAAATAGTAGATTCGAAACCCATGAAACAACACCCATACAGAATGAATCCTTTCAAACAGGAATACATGAAAAAAGAGATTCAGTATTTACTGGAAAATGATTTTATAGATCCCAGTAAGAGTGATTGGAGTTCACCGTGCATTCTTGTTCCGAAACCGGATAAAACTTTCCGAATGTGTACGGATTATAGGAAGGTGAACAGTGTGACAAAAACAGACTCATTTCCATTGCCAAGAGTCGACGATTGTATCGACAAAATTGGAAATGCCAAATACGTCACTAAATTCGACCTTCTAAAGGTTTTTTGGCAAATTCCGTTAACGGAAAGAGCAAAAGAAATTTCGGCATTTGTGACTCCCGATGGACTCTACCAGTATAAAGTAATGCCATTTGGGGTGAAGGGTTCTCCAAGTACTTTTCAACGCCTTATGAATATGATTACTTCTGGTCTAGACAATTGTGATGCCTATGTTGATGATGTCATCATCTACAACAACACCTGGAAAGAACATCTAGCCACGATTCGGAAGTTCTTCGACAGACTCACAGATGCAAATTTGACTATTAATTTATCTAAAAGTGAGTTCTGCCGTGCGTGTGTTACTTTTCTAGGACATATTGTGGGACATGGTCAAATTAAACCTATAGATGCTAAGGTCAAGGCTATTTCTGAATTTCCTGTGCCTGTCAGTAAAAAACAGCTGATGCGATTTTTGGGTATGGCCGGGTACTATCGCAAATTTTGTTCTTATTTTTCTGATATTGTTGAACCTCTGACAAACTTGTTGAGAAAGAAAAACAAGTTTCTTTGGACTGAAAAATGTCAAGAGGCTTTCGATAGATTAAAAGCCATACTTAAAAATGCACCAGTTTTAACAGCTCCAGATTTCAGTCAACCATTCAAACTTTCTGTGGATGCAAGTGATGTTGGGTTTGGAGCAGTTTTGCTTCAAGATGACAAAAATGGTGTTGAACACCCAGTGTGTTACTTCTCTAAGAAATTAAATAAACACCAAAGAAACTACTCAACAATCGAGAAGGAATGCTTGGCTTTAATGCTAGCACTACAGCATTTTGAAGTTTATATCAGTTCAGCTCCTTCTCCAGTTGTTGTGTTTAGTGATCACAACCCACTTACTTTCATCAGCAGAATGAAAAATAAAAATCAAAGACTGTGGAGATGGAGTTTATTTTTGCAAGAGTACAATCTTGACATCAGGCACATTAAAGGAAAAGATAATTTAATTGCAGATGCACTTTCCCGTGTATAGAAATGTCATTTTCATATACACTTTGTGTAGATTCATAAGAGTTCTTCTTATGTAAATGTTTTTTTACCTCGTGTATAATTTACATCTGGTAAAAAAGAAAGCTTTATTACATAAATCTTTCTTTTTTCTTTATGGGGGAAAGTGTTACGACCCTGTAGTCAAATTACATATGTGTTAAAATTTAAATTCTTCTAATTCTTTGTTTCATTTTTATTTTATTTTTATATCACTAAAAGTTATTATTATTATGGTGATGATTATGTTAGCATGGTCTAATAGTATGTTAGAAACATCGTATTTATTTAAAACGTAAATGTGACTCGTGTAAGCACGATTTTTGCATGACGGTTTTTCGTATCAAGTAAACAGTGAGAAAGAGCTATGGAAATGATTGGCTGTGACCACGTTATTACTTGTTTACGCTTTTGTAATACCCAGATGTGATTTCGAAATCACACGTGCACTTCGTGCATGTGTACATGAAATGACATATTAGCTTGTTTTAAATGTTCATTTACCTGTAAGAAATTTTCAGTCATAGTCATAGCCGTAGTCAGTCATAGCTGAGAGTCACATCATAACATCTTGTAGAGTTTCTAATACCTTAAGAAAGGTATTTCTGTGCTGGAAAGAGTTGCGCATTCGTACGAGGAACAACATGTGTGTTGTTAGTGGTGGTAGCTGTGTGTCATCTACTTTCTAAATAATTATTTTCCCTGGAGAACAACACTACTGGCTTTGGACAAAGACATTTGATGAAATTATTTCTAAATCGGAACAGAACAATACAAATTGTGCTTTACAGTGAAAATTCTGGACATTCTGTGTTAGCTTTCGTCTGACGTCATCCGCCATCTTGGATCGGAACTGAGATTCAGACTGTATCAATTTAGAACTGCTTATTCACAGGACTTGTGTGTTTTCACAAATTTAGAACATATTTTTGGATCTTCTTCGTAAATCGTAAGTCTTGTTTCGCCTATTTACCTTTTCACCGTGTTTTCTAGGGAAATAAGTTATTTTTGTTAAAATTTACAAAGCTTGTTGTCTTCACTCTTTCTTTGTGTTACTTTGAACGAGCCGATACGTAACAATATCTTCATTTGATCTTATTCGTCCTGTTCGTCGATCTGTTCATACATTCGTATTAAAAATATCTTGATTTGATCATATTCGTCCTGTTCGTCGATCTGTCCATATATTCGTAGGGCCAATCCTGACTTGTCTGTAACAGCGAGCAGACGGGGAGGAGTGTCGCTCAACACAATTACATTAAAATTGAAAGGCTTGTAGCTGAACACAGAAACACTAAATTTGATAGGCTTGTACCTGAACACAGATACATTATTTGGTAGGCTTGTACCTGAACACAGATACATTAAAACTGATAGGCTTGTGCCTGAACACAGTACATTAAATATGGTTAGCTAGTACCTGCGCATAAATGATTCATCATAAATGTTTCACGCTGTCAAACAAATTCTACTTTCTTAAAATCATTTGTTAATCATTCTAATGAAATTGAAAAGATAATTTATATCCTTTTTAAATTTAGACTTTTTGGGGTGATTTAAACATTTTCAAGTTTAAAGAAAGGAAAATCCAAAGGGAATGTTTTAGCACAAAATAGACTTTACATGACGGCCAGAATGTAACTGGTGAGGAAGAACTTGGTAAAACCCCAGTAAAACCATCGACCCACGGGAAGCTACAGGCAAGCTTTCTCGCATGCCCACATTAGACAATGCTCGAACCCATGCGGACAGGTGTGATGGCAGTGATTGATAAAGGCAAGCGCTTCAGACCACTCGGCAACCTAGGGCACCAAAGGAAAGGTAGGCTTGTGTTTGTTAAAAAGAACTAAGCTACAACTAGAGACTAAAACGCTGAAGTAAAAACAAAACATGAAAAAGTCTTAAACTGTCATGATGGTATGGGATTTTACTTCTACACATGGATACAAAGATTCCTACTCAAGTAAATGTCCCCCTCAAGTGATACTTGCTTAATCTTGCTATATAAAGAGTTATTTTGGGGGGTCATTGCCGTAATGTGAAAAATTAGAACATCTACACGTGAATACAAAACTGCTCCATTTGAGAAAAACAATCTTGGTTTAATCTTATTATACAGTCTATATCTGCATTCATACACAAAATTATGTCCTAGTCTAATCAGTGTTTTCGCTCAAACAGTCCAGGTTAAAAAAGGTGCACAACATTCTGTCGAAAACAAAAATGAAGCGATGGCGTATGAACTTGAAACTCTAACCAATCTTCATGTGAGTATACATTTGAATGTTATTTCGCCTGTCTATTTAAATTGGTGTTCCTTCATCTTAGTAAAAACAAATTGGTCTATGATGTGATGATGATGATTCGTGTGCGCAGAGAGAGAGAGAGAGAGAGAGAGAGAGAGAGAGAGAGAGAGAGAGAGAGAAACTTTGACGCGATCCCCAAACTACAGAGATGAGTCAAGATCACTTCCACATTATACAATGTAACATTATCCCAAGGTTGGCAAGTGATGAGTAGGTGTCAACCTCGTGAATGGATGAGTCATTCAAAAAAAAAAAGACTTTCGGCCTCTCAATGCGAGAGGTTGTTGTTGTTGTTGTTGTGGGGCTTAACGCCATTTTTCAGCACACGATAGGCTATACATGGCGGCCAGTATTAATGGTGGAGGAAGAAACCGGGAAATCCCCGGAAAGAACCACCGACCCACGAGAAACTAGCGAGAGGTTGAAGCTAAAGTGAAATTGGAAATCCAAATAAAATATATATTCCTTATCTACTGCCATGAGGTTGAACGAGTTCCGACAGGTTTACTGTCGATAACGTAGACGATTTCATACATATAACAGTTATCTTCCGTTATAAAATGCACTTGGCTAGAAACCAGCTGAGTTTATTTATATATCTGAAAAAAAAAAAAAAACCACAGCATGAAATAAAGTCGATAAAATCCAAAGTGATTAGTCATCTATTTTAATTTTGAAAAGATAGCTTTGTTAGCGGTGTTTTTATATGTAAATTCAAATCATGTACATTTTGCAACTTGTAGCTAAACAACACATCAGTCTCTCCCCCCCCCCCAACCCTCATCAATAAAATTCAAAGGACTGTTTTCATTCAGCAAGGCACATAAGGTCTTCAGCATTTTTTGCCCAATATGTTGTTGTCATCGTCTTACTGTCATGTTCGTCATTTAATCCGTCCTTTAAATGTGTGATTCCGGATATTCGAAATGGCAAAATGCATGTTTCGATAATATATTTATTTTACACTCATTTGCATGTCATCACAGATTCCGTATAACGTCATTTTGTAAACTACTAATATGCATGTATATAACCCGTCTGACATTAAAACAGATGTGTTGTAAGAATAGTTCATGATCAGAAAGCAAATGGCCCACTTAGAGGCAAATTGCGCACTTGGCTATACATTATGGTTCATGATCAGAAAACAAATGACCCCCTTAGAGGCAAATTGCCCACTTGGCTATTCCATATGGTTCATGATCAGAAAACAAATGGCCACCTTAGAGGCAAATTGCCTACTTGGCTATTCAGTATAACATAAAACTGAGAACAGTTCTGGAAAGTATGTCAAATTTCATGTGCCAAAATAATGTAATAGGTCCAGGAAATCATCAGTGTCGTTTCAGCAAGGTACAAGCTATTTCATTTTTGGGATTTATGCCAGTAAGAGTTCAGTTTTACTATTTGGTATTTACAATGCTTATGTCTGATAAAGAAAAACTTTAAAAGAACAAGAGAGGAAGATGGGATGATGATCAAATCAATTTTCGCCATGATTAAATAGTGCAGTCATTGCACTTGTAATGCTAGGTTTTACATCAGTCCGGTCCGAAAATGAATGAATTAATCAATGTTTATTTTTATAGGCTATGTGTGATGCGCAATTTATGTACAAAACACGTGTTTTAACATTGAGTTATTTCACTTTGATTTTAGCGCGTGAACGTCCATCTACAAAGAAAACTGCGAGTTATTT
>JAECUM010025748.1:0-39020 GCA_016617855.1 Megalonaias nervosa | reverse complement strand
AGAGAGAGAGAGAGGGCATGATGATTAGAACATGGTAACTTAGTTTGAAAAGTTATAATAACAGATAGATGAGACAGAGATTTTAAAAACGAACACGAAAAATATTAACGGATCCCTCCTTTTGTACTCTAAATTAAAAATAATAAGTGGTAGAATCGTATTTACTAGCATACAAAAACATATGACATAATTCACGACAAGTTGTATCAGCGTATTTGCAAAATTCAGGATCGGATCTTGGGCGTGGGGGTGGGGAGGGGGTGTCTGGAAACCTCACCAGCTAAAAACATTACTCACACACACACACACACACACACACACACACACACACACACACACACGTAGTCACTAGTCATTCAAAATTTGACGATTGTTTTATTCGTGCGCACACTTATTGGGTACAATGCACACTGAGTAAACAGACACATAGACGTTTGTTTTTGTGAACTTTTAAAGAACGTCAACCCCTTTTGAATTTTGGAAACCTCTCCCAACACTTGAGACGCGGCCTTGACATTCACTCCCTACTCTCTAAAGAAAAACAACTTAAGCCACATCAAGTGCGTCTTGCATTGAAGTTGATGAGCATTTAATAGTTTTAAGAGTCAGCTTCCTGGCTTACAGAAAATGCTTTGTCTTATCAAGGTAAGAGCCCGTTTTGAATTGATTCAAGTAGCACAGGAAAGACACTTAGGCTATAACAATGTTTGGAACTGGACAATATTGTTTGTATGTATGTACGTAAGTACTTATGTATGTATGTATGTATGTATGTATGTATGTATGTATGATATTTTGAAATTAGGATTAATTGATAGCAGGTAGAAGCAGAATCCAAATTACTCAACATATCGTACATATTGTCTCAAATGGCGAAAATGAATCACTATATTAGAGTTGTGAGAAATTTAAATACACACAGCTTCCTTGCTGCATTTCCATTAAATTATAGTTTTAAAAAAATTATGCATTTGGGGCATGCTGTGCGTTTTGCCATGTCGGACGATTATAATATGCAGTCTTTGTTCTCGCTGAAACATGGTCTCAAGGTCATTTAAGGTCATTTAGAATAAGACTAATATATATGAATGTACTTTAAATCGTACTATACGAGTCGTCTAATTTGTCACCTAACTTGTCTAATTTGTCACGTAACTTGTCTAATTTGTCAGAAAAAGACACTATTCATAATCCACTAGACTTAATTAGTTCATGCAATTCCATGTATTTTCAATTGAATTACCTCTGTCTTAACTTCTCTTTTGATGTTTCTTCCTCTGCAGCCAACATTGAAATAAATAATATGCAGAGATCATATGTCTATATAAAAAACTATATGAATTATAATGGGTGAAAAAGTATTGTTATTGACTGGCTGATGCAGGATAGATGGCTAGAAAGTACATATTTTGATTGAGTAATATATAGAAACAATTTCAATTATTTTTAATCATTAGCAAACAACTCTATGGACAAAATAATGGCACTTGACCAGAAGCATTCTTTTAATTCTCAGGATTTAACTTGTACTGCTACATTACCACCTGGCTTGGCGAACGGGGCATCACCCTAAATTATTTTGTATCCTTACATTTATATATATTCGCTTACTTAAAACTTTCAAAATACACACACATGGAGACACATACAGACAAATACATTTCCAAATATTGTACACAAAGAAACGCTCGCACACGATGTATTCTTTTTAAGGTGATATTGTTTTCTCTGCACCAAATATAAATCTCATTAAAGTGAAAAGCAGCTTTTAAAAATATCACATACCAAAGTTGACAATAGGGTCTTTTTTTCTTAAACTCCTGATTTCTATTATTCTCTATTGCGTTTTATATGATCAAACAAAAGTTTTATAATAGGAGCGATTTGGGAGTTTTGATAAACAGCGTTTGCAAGCAAAATTAGGAAGTTAATAGAAAATTAATGGGAATTTAACCAAAATTGTTATTTCCTATCAAATATTCTTTTCGTGTTATTCTAAAATTTATGTCATAAGCTTAGACACATTCTAACAATATTCCAAAAGTAATCCGTAACTATATAACCATAGATTAAATGTTGAATACGTTCAAGTCACCTTTAGAAAAGTTGTATTAATGGTTGGCAGTTTACAATTAATTTTCAAAAACTGATTTGTGGCAATTATTTCTATGAAGAAATATAAAACATTAAAGCTAATTTGTTTGGTACCTTTTGTACAAATTTTAGCTGAAACAAAAGAATCCATCCATTTATCTGTACCGACTCCACACTCTAGCTGCCTCGGCCAAGTTTCATGTTTACCACTTGACGTATATATTTTAGTCTTTATATATAAATATATTTTCACTTACCCAAAGAAGTGAAGTTTTGTTGAAAACTACATGAAGAGAATTTCTATTTTCAAAAATAAATCTTCCAATTTGCCTTTTGCACTTCAATGATATCTTTTGAGATAAAAAGAAAGTACTGAATGACATTAATAGTTTCTGTTTTTGTTTTATTTTATTAAACTCATTAGAGATCCCTGTGCTTCAAAAACATGTTTAAGGACATGACCATTTGTTCTCCATCTTGTGCATGATTTGAAATTATTTATATTAGCTATAGAAATTATCTATATTAGCTATAGAAATTATCTATATTAGACATAGAAATTATCTATATTAGCTAACGCATATTTTGAGCTAAATACTATTGAACAGCAGCTGATTCATTTTTTCCATAATGATAAAGCATCAATAACATCACGGCATTAACATTCATAATGGATTTAAAAATTTATTTCAACTTAATGTTTCCGATTTTAAATACATGTAACTCAAAATTATCCAAATATTTATTCAGAGACCAATTTTTGCTTCATCTACTAAACCATATGTAATCCAGGAAACGTTTATATAACACATAAATGGGTTTAAGTGAATCATATATAATCCACCTTCCTTAAAGGAAGGTATCAGAATATCTCATTTAAGCATCTCAGGTTTACGGCTCCGAATGAACTGGAAAAATAATTTATTTCAGTTCATTTTTATATGTGGTGGAAGATTTGGTATACTTGAAAGTAGAGGAATGCATTTAGGCAAACGCATTGCATTTTATCAAAGTTACATTTTCATGAGGGTATACATGTCTTCTTATCGATTAATCAAGCTGGTTTTTCTTACTTGCATCTTTCAAGTTCAAAGAGAATTTTATTTCCAGCCGTGAAAAATTGGATTTTGACCAGTTAATATAAATTTCAGCATATATCTTTTCATATGAATTTGTTTAAAATCTTCAATCTAAATAGCAATTGATTTAAACATATTACACTACATCTTGAATATTTTTGTTGATTGATCTTGTGGAGTTGACGAGGTGTTCGAGGTTGCACATTAAATTTAGCCGAATACAAATTTGGATATTTAATCATATTCAATACGTAATTTAGTCCTTCTTTATGCTGCACTTTGAAATTATTTAGTTACTAATTTGGTGGAATTAATTCGACGAGCAGAAGTTTTTAAAGTTGTTATTTCTTTGTTGTTGCTTTTCTTTATTTTATAAAAATATAACCATGTTTATTGTTTATCGTACAAAGGAAAGACTGGCAATATCTGATTTAATTAATCAAACTTCTAATATGAAATATATCAATGAAGTGTTGCAAGTTGGGTTTGTTTCTTCTTCTATTTTGTAGACCAATTGCTTTTTTTATTTTTAAAATGCTGTGTAGGGATAAAAGAACTTTTAAATGCTAAATCTAAAAAAGATACGACGACTGATGTTTTGTGTATCCTAATTGAAAAGAACAAATAAACAGAACATTCTGAACCAGTCAGACCTTGATATAATTAGCAAGCGGCACAACCCGTGGAAAGCACATGACAGGTTCAAATTTTCACACACAATAAACAAACCACAAAACTACATTATATGGGATTTAATAGTTTTCAGGGAGGTGATATTCATGAATTTGACATGAAAGCGACGATGTCAGTATTAAGGGATATTGCATATTTCTTTTCATATTTGGACTGGACAAAAGTGCTTTCAAGGCTAGTTGTACCAAAGAAAAATGTGACGATTTCAACGATAAATTGATACTCTCTAATGTAGAAGTTTTACGAACAAAATTTAATGATGACAACATTTAAATATGCATTGTAAATCCTGATGGCATGATTGTTACAACAAAATGCAACATTATAACTGAGTCTGCAATTTTATTATAACATTTAGATGTGATAGAGAGTGTACGGTTAACGATGGGTTTAAAAACTAACACTCGTTTTATCGAGCAAAATTAAAGAATCACTCATTTTATTATCTGAAATGAAACTAGCAAGCTTCAGAATCGTACTTACTAGCGTACAAAAGCATATGACACGAAGGAGTGATATAGTCAAGTTGTATTGCCTTATTTGTAACTTCCACTCGCTTCTCACAAAGGACGAAACAACCTAAGCTACATCACGTGTGTCATCCATTGAAGTTGATGCACACTTAATAGTTTTGATTGCCAACTTCCTCGGCTATGGGAAAACCTTCTTTTGATTCAAGTAGCACACGAAACTTGTTGACATGATGTTTGAAAGGCACTAACGCTATAATAATACTTTGAACTGGATGAAATATGTATGTATGTATGTAAGTATGTATGTATGTATGTATGTATGTATGTATGTATGTATGTATGTATGTATGTATGTAATCATGATATTCTGAGATTATGGTCAATATATAGCAGGTAAAAGAAGAATCAAAATTGTTCAGCATAATGAATATAAAGTCTCAAATAATAGGAGACGAGAAAAAAAGACCTATATTAAAGGTTTGACCAACCTACATAACCTACACACATATATATGCTTCCTTGCTACATTTCCATTAAATCTAGTGTACAATGTGTGCATTTGGGGCATGTTATGTGTTCTGTCATGTCAGACGATTGTAATATGCAGAAACAGTATCGTTGTTATTGTTCTCGCTGAAACATAATATTAAGATCGTTCAGAACATACCCAGCGTATGCGAATGTAGTTTAAGTCGCACTGTACTAATGGTCTAATTTATAACGTACGCTGTTGGCGTGCTAAAACATATATCTTCATGGTCATACCCGATTCCACCTGGATTCAAAGTGTTGACAATTAATATATGTACAAATACACCTAGTCAGTAGCATATCTACAGGTCGATAGAAGGCTGTCTAACCAGCAACGTGAGGCAGATATTTGACAATAATTTGGGTAACGTTCGTAATCTAAGAAATAAATTGTTCAAACAGTTTGCCATTTTATGTAATTTTGAAGGAGCTAGAATGCAGTCTGTATGCAAGATTATTGCAGTGTTAACGTATTAACGGGAACGTGCCTATATGGAAAAAAAAAACTTTTTTTGTGTCAAGGTAAAAGCCAGTTTTATATTGATTCAAGTAGCACATGAAAGTTATTGATATGATGTTTGGATGTCATTAACGCTATACTTATATTTGGAACTGGATGAAATATGTATGTATGTATGTATGTATGTATGCATGTATGCATGTATGTATGTATGTATGTATATATGTATGTATGTATGTATGTATGTATATATGTATATATTTCTGTATGTATGTATGTATGTATGTATGTATGTATGTATGTATGTATGTATGTATGTACGTTATCCTGATATTCTGAGTTGATTGTCAATTGAGAGAAGGTAAAAGCAGAATCAAAATAATTCAGCATAATATATTTACAATATCATTAAATAGGAGTAAAAAATGACGTCGTATGTTAGAGCTGTGAGAAACTTTGATCAAAGACACAAACTATGTTTAACTCCGATATTTCCCTTAACGTTAGTTAACAAATGTGTTACTGTATTTATTTTCATTTCATCCATTTGGAGACACATTAGTTACAATAAAACTGACATCATCGCTCGGTGCAGTAATAAACCGTGCTATACGTGTCTTTGAAATGCCTCACACGCAGTATACTATACAACTACTGTACTCTCTCATCCAATTCTTATAAATATATAAACTTTTATGATGAATGATCATTATAAGGAATACTATTTTTCGAATTAATAACAACATGAAGTATGTTTTTGCACCCGAACAATACATAAACAAAGTAGTTTTGGTCGCTAAATAATATTGTAAATTCTTCTCTATACACAGTATCAACATTCGGTTATTATTAATGTGATAAAGTGTGCACTGCAGTTTTTGGAAGAAAATGATAAAAAATACATAAATTGTCTTTTCTGGAGCAATTCTAAGAAGGTTTTGACTGCAATTCAGTGCTACACATAAAAATGAGCGAAACGTTTTAAATAAAACGATTATCTCCATTTGGATCTTCGTGTTTTTCTCTTAACATCTGTAACGAAAGGAACAACGTAGAAAAGATACACACGGTGTTTATACAATATTTGCAGCTGTTGGATAGAATTTGCAATTTTTAAAGGCCTTGTTACGTTCGTGATGGCGTCTTTGGCAACATCTCCAAACCATGTTCTGTTGATACCTTTAGCAATATTTTGCGTTATATTCCCAACTACATCCTTATGTAAGTCAACACGTTGTCTCGATCTACTACGTTTCCAATCTGCTTTTTTTAATATTGTCAGGGTAACCAATTAAATGAAGGAGATTGATCGATGAAAGATGGTCAGTAGATTCATTTGACAGGGTGTAGTTAGATATTTAAGTTACAATTAAAAGGCAAAGATTGCGTTTTGTGAAAAAATATTTTATATTCTTTCCTCCCTCGTTGATACCTTTGCAGCCTCGAATTACAGTTTTAACAACCATCTTACAAATTACGAAGTAGAACAAAAGGAGCTAGTATCTATTGAATAACACAGTGAAGATCAGAGTGATTGAAGTGGAGGAAAAAAGACAGATGGAAACGTCTGCCTACGGGCACACAAATTTCTATAACCTTAAATGTAGTATTAAGATTAAACTGGCTGTCATGATATTTAATTTAAAAGATGACTGTACTCTCCTTCAGCAGTCTTATCACTATTTCTTGAAAAGTTGTTGTACGTTAGGAAATAATTCAGTATAACTCGTTTTTTTACTCGAAAGGTTGCATAAAAGCAAACAGAAACTGCATTATTTTCTCTTCTAGACGACTCCTATCGTCAATATTTGCCTTTGTAGGAAAGATTCTGGCAAAGTGCATTTTCGTGATTCGGGCCTATTTTATCATGTTTTTTCGAAGGTATTAAATATTTTTATGACTTTTCAACTCTCTTTGAAACATGACATTCATATTCATACTTTCAGTTCTAAAAAGCGGATGATTAGCAGGATAATTGTCTTTTTGTCATAATACGAGCTATTTCTCTCTATTTCTTGAGGGTACATTTTTTATTTTTTAAATTTCATGAACAGACTGCCTGTGCTTCTGTATACCAACTGTTCATTCTCGCCATATTCTCCATTCTCGGGTAGAACAACTGGCTGGCATCTAGATTCCATACCTTTACAAGCAATGCTAAACTTTTTGCTGAATTTTGTGCCACATAAATCTGATGAGATCTTTTACATAAGTACTTTCTTTGTTTATGCTTGCTACTGCCATGTACCAAAAGGGAAATGTATTTGATCCTTGTATAATGAATATTATAATCTCCTGACATTAATAGTAGAACAATAATACTTATTTCGTTTTGATTGTTAAATCAATGATGGATACAATCCCTCATCCCATCCCAAAATATGTATAACGATAAAATTTTCTTCTCTTCAAATTTAGCAATATGTTTTTAAAAAAAGGGAATTTGATTTTACCAGAATTGAACTTATCAAATGGTATCAAGTTAGCTTTACAGTTAGCTGAAAATGGCGCTAACAAAAGAGAAAAATGAAAACACATCGAAGCATCCTTTTCGGATGCTATTTATTGTGGACTAGAAATGTAACATTATTCTAGAAAACTGCTTGTATTGTCAGATGTAGAGATATATAACGAAAAAACTCCGCATTATACAGCCGTTACCTTGTCTGCTTTGTTTTGTAAAAAATGTGTTGATTACCGTTTGTAATGTTATTTACTTTCAGTAGAGGCATTATTGAACTAGCAAAAAAGACACAATTTTCTGACAGCGCTTCTTTGACGCCAAAACATGTATACTATTGCATATATGCGTATCATTTATCAGAAAACTAAATTTTATTCCTATATTTTATCAAGTGTTCAGCTATTTCCTTCTTCAAAACAAATCTTGCCTAAGGAGCCAATGCGTTAGATATGAAACGGGTCTGACGTTTGATTTTGTTGTTAGATGCAGCATGTTTATTGTCAGTTTGATAATTGATTGTCTTCGAGATGGCACAGGTTTTATTTTCGGTGCATTGTTACGTTAGAATCTGATGAGCTTGGTACATAATCATTTTATGTTTTTTCATCGACGATATAGATATTTTATATTGCTATATCAAGATCTTCAGAATGACCTAATATCATTTGTTTTTGACAGCATGTATTTTTAAAATTTGACTTCCAGCCCAGGGTAAAACTATGTTTTGATGTTCTAACGGATTATAACTGCTGTCAATAGCATGCATTATCCTAGCCAGATCTCTGCTGAATCGCCTTGAGCATCACATTGATCATGTCCTTCTACATGAGACTCAGTGTGGCTTCAGGAAAGGAGAACAGACATTGTGTTTGTAGCTCTCTATCTCCAGGCGAAATACTAGGAACATAAATCCAACGTGCACACCATATGCATCGTCCTGACGAAATCCCTTGACGCAGGCAGCTGTGGGGCTTTTGGAGGATATTACAAATATTTGGTTGCCCACAGAAAGTCATCGTTGCAGTTAGATAATTCCACGATGGCATGCTTGTTCGTGTCCTAAACGACGGCGAATCAGCGGAATCATTTCCATTCACTAATGGAGTCATGCAAGGCTATGTGTTCACCCAACTCTCTTCAGTACGATGCTCTCTGTCATGCTTTCTGATGTTTCCAGTGACCTTGACACTGGGATTGACATCCAATATCGGAATGATAGTAAGGTCTTCAAAATCAGGAGACGACAAGCTGAGGAAAAGTTACAGGAAATTACTGTCCGTGATCTCCTATTTGTCGACGACTGTTCCCTGAATGGCAGATCTGAGGCTGACATACAACAGGGTATGGATCATTTATTTCCAGATTGTGACTATTAAGGTGCGAATTTTCCTTGTAAAGAAATACCCTTGCGAGGAATTATATTATGTTTGAACGAAGTCTAAGAATTCAGCAGTAATATCTCAAATTGGCCGATGTCTTGGCAGTATCCTATATAAGAGTTCAAATGGATACTATGAATATAGATAATAATTAATACTGTTAACAACATATTTCTTTCACCCATATGTAATTTGACAGCTATTTGATGCTTTTCGCATTTCATCTTGCAAAATATTTATATTATGTGTTAGGTATATATATATTTTCTGTGCTTGACTTTTTTCACGTCTCTGTGGATTGCATGTGTGCTATAAATAGGTCGTGACAATTGTTACAATTAATCGTAATAATGAACTTTGTGTACAAATTTCACGCAATTTACCATTGGTTGGTTCAGTTAGGTGGGTTCTGTTGCAATGTGGGGTATTGTGGATTATATCACGTATGAAGCATTGCGACATGGGCCGGGTAGGAAAATGTTGAAAATATTGCGATGTTGAGCCGTAAGGGTGTTTACATGTATAAGCGCAGAGAGAGAGAGAGAGAGAGAGAGAGAGAGAGAGAGAGAGAGAGAGAGAGAGAGAGAGAGAGAGAGAGAGAGAGAGAGAGAGAGAGTTGATCAATTTGATCTTCTTATTTAATATGTTCCTGATTTTACTATCAGCATTCAGATGTATTTAATGTTATGTTTAGTTATAATTTAAGAAGAAACACTTGTTTGTATTATTTTATTGAATCACTGGAACTGCAAATTGTTGGCACGTCAGCTATTCAATAACATGGAATGCCTTCTGAACACTCGATTCTTGTGGACTTGAGTAGAATATGTTAGGATTATGTTGGATTTAATTAGTAATACTGTATGTTCCTCTTAAAGTTACATTTTATAACTTTGAGAATTAAATTATTTGTTAAGTTTTACAAAGCTTATTGGTTTTTTTTGTTTTTTTTTCTGTTGCTTAGTTTAAGACCATAGAGCCGTAACATATGGTTGCTTATCTTTTTTGATTTTCTTCATTCCAGCATGTTTTAACGTAATTGTTGAAATATTGTTATGCAACTCTATCATTAGTGGTCTACGATCAATATTAGAAAATCCTATTATCATTGTCATGCAAATAGATAGTATGTGCAGCAGGAGGTAGATAAGCGAAATATTTGCAGCAGGTGTATTTGTCATGGACAATTTATTTTGTTTCTAGTGAATGGATGGCAAAAATGAGCTTGATTATCCTTCGGTTTTGAATGCTTTTAATACCTGAGTCACATGACATGACAAAAACCGAAATGTTGTGCAAGAGAAGGAAGCTCTGAAAGCGTTCAACAGCGGCAGATGGAGATTTTAACTGTTCTCTTAGACTCTTGGTAATATTATTAGCCAAACGTTGGTGAAATTTAATGTCCTAATATCCGACAAAAAAAAACATCTCCGCTTTCTAGGCAACCGATTTTATTTCAAAACAAAGTCAGTATCTTCCTTTCATATAATTAAATTTTATAAAACTACCTGTGAAACCAATTTCTTCTAGTTAGAGATTTTTCTTCGAGAATACTTACCCAATCTTAGGAAAACTACTATTTTCTTGCAAACCGATCCCTCACAGATAACACGTTTAGCTAAACGTTGTCTGATCACCTAGGTTGCGGTCGAGCAGAGTGATCTCACCTTGGTATAGGAATTGGCGCCAAATCCTGTGAATATCTCAGTTACTTCTTCTGCTCGTGCCAAGAAACCCGTTGTCGTCAATAGGAACCTAGCAAAAATACTCTGCCAAGTATTTGGTAGTTCTACACTTACAAGCTGGGGGAGTTATCACAAAAGAAGGGAAGTATATTCCATCAATATTTAGAACTTTTCTTTCTTACTATGACGATAAAATTCTGCCATTGCAATTATCACTTTGCCGTCACTTAATAGTATGTATGTACTTGCATGGGTAGTCTATGCAACTTCACAATAGTTCAATTATAGTTTTAATTTATATGCGCTTACAAGACTGTAGTGGGCTATAGAAAACGCTTAACTTATGAATAATTTTCGCTACGACCTGATACATACTGGTAAGTTTTCCATACCAATGCAATCATAGCGTCTGTGCGCCAAGTTTTACTGAATTCACATGTACAGCCGCCATTGAACCTTTCTACAGGTAGGATTGTGAATTGTTATTATATATTGAGGCTTAATAGTCGTATACTTGACACTTTAGTGATTTTACCTGTATCATTGGACCTTTCCTCGCTGGTGAAATTGTTTCATAATGGATATTGCAGCACCTGTTTCGTAAGAATCAATAATGGTTCTTCAGTTTCAGTTTTATGTGCAGGATTTAGTGCGTAATACAGAAAACTTGTTTATATTACTGTATAGTTTCCGCTCTGGTCGGATAAGTAAAGTTAAGTTTTATATACATTGTTTACTCAGTAGCGTCCAACTCATGCATGGTAGTTTAAGCGACGCTTGAATGATTTTTACCTGTATAGTTAATTAAACAATTGGCCCTCCTACGCGTAAGCTGTTACTTTAATTAATTATTTGCCTTCAAGCCTTCCAGCCCGTACATGTAATACTATAAGCGACAATCGAGTGATTCTGTCTGTACAGTGAGTCAAAATTGGATAACTGCGCACCGATTCTTACAAGCTCGAAAAGCAGGACGTTCACTACAACTGTAGATATTTTGTCTTGCGGATTTAGACCATGGAAGAATCTACTCTGGCAACCACTCAATTTGTTTTTCTGATTGTCACCCCTTGAACATATGTCGGACTTACATATTATGGACAGAAGTCAGTATTAGCTTGGGGGACGGAAACATCTGCTTGTACGCAAGCGTTCGACCCATATCTTTTCTGGGCAGCGAGATGGAGAGCAGCAACAAGCTTCAGTAACAGTCATGCATATCAGAATTATGGACCGGATATGTGTATCAATATACCATACCACGCCCCAACCTCAAGAACTGGACAACGCTATGCCAGCCAAGATGGCCACGTTCCTTCACGACCGGACTTGGGTCACGACTTCAATCGATCTTATAGTATCAGCCATTTGAAAACGAACTTGTCCAGTTACACAACTCGCATATGATGCCCAGATGGACAACGTATTTAAAGAAGAAAGCCATGGACCTTCCGGAAGTTTCATATTGCATTCCAAATCTAATGTATTTTAATATGAGTGATTTGGTAAGCAACTTAATATTAAACCTCTAACAAAATTATCATAGTAATTGTTTTATAAAGGACATCTGATGGTACTGATTACTCTGGACCGTTTAGATCTGCTAAAATATGAAGTTATTCATTATGATACATTTAATTCAAATATTATTCAAGGAGAGTGTTTAGTTATATCATTTTTGTATGCTGTCCTTCTGTTTGATCTTAGCTGGCTGATGGATGGGAGGATGTTAAAGCATAACCTTCTCTGTAAGAATGACTGTATCCGGGATGAGGTTCATTGGTCTAGCTCAAAGTGTTAGTTGGGCTGCAACTCATCTCATTGGAAAGCAAAAGAGAATACTTCCTCGTCTAGATTATAATCATTTAGTATGCTTGAAAAGCCCATTCAGATTCATTTATGGTCTGTTGATTATATCCGTCTATGCATGAGTAGTCAAAGAAATCAATGTCTCGAACTGGATAATTATTATTCAAGTCCCACCCTTATTGTGTACTGCCACTGATACAGGATATAAAAATGTGCATTCCTCTAAACAATTCAATATGCAGGTATACGGTAGAAAAATCCCTATATGAGAACGTCTCATTCAGTGTTCTTTCCTGCTACAATGGTTAGTTTGTTCTTCTTTTTCCTGACGTTCGCTGCATTAATTGCAAGCTAACATGCTCAATGCCCATGTCATTGCGCCTGCAACTGTTTTTGTACACAGCCACAAACTTTGTGTGGAGACGACACTTCATCTCCATGGCAGAACGACTCGTTTGTAAATCAAATTGACTGCCAGGACATTTACCAAATTGGCTTTACTAAGACCGGAGGCTACATTATTGATCCGAAAGGACATCCTAAAGGTATCTACATTCGATGTGACATGGATACAGTCGGTGGAGGATGGACTGTCATTCAGAGAAGAGACAGCGATGTTGATTTCTTTCGTGCATGGTGTGAGTATAGAGAAGGATTTGCTGATCCGAATGGAAACTTATGGCTTGGAAATGACAATATCCATGCTGTCACGACTCAGACGGATTAACAGCTGCGTACAGACTTGGGTATTTCAAAGACAAATACCGGCTTTGCTGTGTATGATACTTTCTCTGTTGGAGACGAAAGTAGCGGATATCTTCTCACCGTAAAAAGCTACAACAGAACAGCAGGAGTCTCTTTTTCATATCATTCGGGTATGAAATTCTCCACAAAGATAGGGACAACGACAATGCCGATTCGAGAGATTGTGCAAAATGAATACTAAGGCGCTGGTGGTACAATGCTTGCCATCATTCAAACTTAAATGGAATCTACGGATCCATGGCTTATTCAGGAATAAACTGGAGTACAAATCCCAAATTTGTTGCATCTTTCATATATGTGGACACTGAAAATAAGGAGAAAAGTTTGATATTGAGTGAGCGACGTATCAAGATATCAACATAATCAAAAATGTTTGTGTAAATGTGGTTCTGCAAATTAAAGTAGTGCTCTCGTAGATTGATCTTAATTCGTTTGAAATACACTGCGTTAGTTACATTACTGTTTCCTTCCTCACAAAGAGAGGTACTTGTATTCAGTGTTTAGAACCTACCTTGTCTGAAGCTATAGCAGTTGAAACGGATGTAATGCTTATTATTTTGTTTTCCAAATGTAGACAGTTTAAAATTACTGTGTATTTTTCGTTGATAGCAGGATGCTTCATTTCTTGTTTGCTGTGTTCCTGTTAATATTCTCAATCAATTTTTGATGCTAATTACAAGAAACAGAACAACTTATATATGTGCTTGCAAAATAAAATGTACAGTTCAATGTTGTGTATGGAGTACTAATTTACTTTGTTTGATAATAAAGATAAATTCTTGCTCGCGTGAAACCATTTATAAGCCAGTCAAAGATTATCTGTCTCTCAGATACCCATACAACTCATATAACTACAACCCCATTCAAGTTCCCTCCCCTCCTGTCTGGACCTAACTGATTAACCCAAATTTTTGTATGTGTACATATCAATGCCAGAAATACTCGTAAGTTGAAAGTCGGTCTAAACGGTAACGAGATGCACTCTATTATTAACTGATTTACTCATGAGTGAACACGTACAATCTTGAATCGCCGATCCGAATCGCTTTGTTATTATAAGACAAGATGAATACTTTGTTCAAATCTGCATACATATATCCCTTTCCTGATTTTCAAAGTGCCGTCCATAGTGTCTCAATTAAATTATTAGTAGAAATTCATTGTAAATATTGCATATGAAACTATGATAAAAGAAAATATTTATCCAGATGTTGTAGTGCTGTAAATGTATGGCTGTACAATATAGTTTCATATGAGCAGTTAAATGTGAGGAAATCAAGATTTGTGTTTAAATCCCTAAGCGTTTTTGAAAGAAAAATTAAGAGGACTTTTAAGACAAATACATTTTTTTCTATATCTGTCGAACTTTTGGTTTCATGACTCTAATGCATTGCAAGCTGGTGCTTTTAACAGTGACGTCGTTGTAAGTACCTATATTAGATAAAATCTAACGGGCATGTCTTATTGGCGTATTCGTGTGCATTGTTAAATTGGGAAAAGCCACATTTACATAAATTCCATTTTTAAATCAAATACTTTGCTTTAAAATTATGATAAAAGACAAACTAAAGAAAATTAAGGTACACAAAATCGGTATAAAACAGATCCAGAATTGTTATCAATTACCGTTTCCAACAAAACTAAAGTTCATTTCAGATTACAACATTGACCATCTTTTTCAGTTAAGAAAGTATTTGACAACTATTAACCACCGAAACAAAAAGGAAAAAGGTTACGTTGATATATCTTGCGCAAATTCCGAAATTAAATCTCTGAAATTTCTAAAGCAATTTGTCTTTAAATAGCAATAGGCTGGTATTTGCACAGTCACAATCACATTCGCCAACGGGTGTGCAATAATTACTGCAATTCAACTGAAGTCTCGAGGTTTTGACCTATTTTTGTCAATTTGGCACCAAGCATAGTGATATATGAAACAACATCTGCACATGTTGATCACACTGAAAGTCGAGTTTATCAAGGTTTTGAACTAGTATATTCTATATTGGATGCACTTTTTAATCAGTGATTGTTATCTGCTACAATATTCTGTCTGAGTTTGATGGTTAAATAAATATATAAATATAAGTTCTCAGCCTGTGAACGATATTCTCGTACAAAATTATGTGTTTCCGCCTGGTTATATATACGTACCAACTTTGGCTGAAATGGTGGTGTGTTATGAAGCGGTTTGTGTGACGACGTCCCTTGCAAGTGAAGCAGCATAATCACCCGTCGGAACAAGCATATTGGTTGTAGTTCGCTGGACAGGAAAGTGTAGGGACAAGGTCTTTCGTCGACCAGGATACAGGCGCTACAATGCTCGTCCATGAAACGCGGAAATCTTGATATAATACACATTTTAACTGAAGATATCTCTTCTCTCATCATTTCGCAATGTTCGTCTCTTTTTCTGTCGATCTTGATCGAATAACGACTGCGACCAAGTAATCGACATAATCGAAGACTTTGTGACCCAGTAGGCGACTCGGCGACCCAGACGATGATCCAGTCGACGACCCAGCGGCTCAGTCGACGACACAGTCGGCGACCACAGGACACCCAGTCGACGACTTAGCGACTCAGCGACTCAGTCGGCGACCCAGTCGGCGACAAGATGCCAGGAATAAGACGGTATCTAGCTTGGGTAGAAATCTGTCACACTCTGGAGAGCCAATCCGCAGACAGATTCAGCGGGGTATAACGACAAATACAAAGACATATCCTCAAGAACACGAGATAGTGAGACTCAGGGTAGTGTAGCGTAGGGAGTTTCCGCTACACTGTGTATGATGTGTTTTGCATTATAGCCTTTGCCTTTGTGATGGTGAGGAAAGGAGAGGGAGTTGAAACATGCAATATGAGACATAGGCATTTGCAATGGCGAGTCAATGCAGGTAACCTGTAATTATGTATTTTACAGTTTAGTGTACTGTTATAGTGTATCTATGGGACGTTTCACTGATGGTTTACAGTTTGAATACAATTAATACAATTAATACTATTTTCGCGTATAGCAGAACAAATAAATATTATATAGGTTTAGAAATGCTGTTACCTCAATTAAACAAAGCCATTAAATATTCCACCATTAATGTTTTCAATTCTCTACATTACACTGTCATTCTTCCAAAACAAAACCAGTAAAGGTTTCTAAGCAAAATTACAAAAAAGTCACTTTTTATTATCTACTGTCCCGGTTATGTTTTAAACATTTGTTGCTCTCGTTTTATTTGTAAATATAAAATGAAACCAGAGGAACTTAATGATTTCATAAACTTTATATAACAAATTAAAAGTGACTAATAAGCCACTATGTTATACATGATGGAAATAAAAAATGTGGAATGAAATGTTGTTTTACATCATCGTTGTAGTGTCTGGTAATATTAGAAAATAAATTTATTAATTCACCAAGTGCTTGTGTATGCTCAGATGTTAAAGTGTCAGTGAATTCCTCAAAGAATTTTTTATTAAGTATTATACTGCCAAATGTACCATCATAGTCGTATGATTCACCTTTTACCTTAACATCAGAACCCTCAGCGTAATATAATTCGGCATCATAAAACATTCAGTTCTACCTAATTTTATTATGCCTTTCCATGGGTAAGTTTTCCGATATTCTGGAAGCTTTATAAATACTCGTTTTGTTGTAAAAAATTCATCTTTGGTAGGTTCTGTTGGTCCTTAATAAACCGGTGGAGCTTCTGGCCATCCTAACACAGATCTGATCGATGATTCAATGATTGATATATATCGACGGCGTAGTTGGTTGGTTCGTGAACAGTGATAGCTATCTTGGATTCTTTTCCTGTGATAGATTTGATTCTGCGCTGGAATTCCTCATTGATCTGTTCTATTTGATAACTGCCCGTAGGTATGCTTACAACTTGCCAATCGGGAGTTCCATCAGTTTTATTTTTATTTGCAAATGCTAATGCGTTCGTTTGGTTGTAATGCACCGAATGACTTCAACCTGATATTTGGCTAACTATAATAAACTCGTAATTGTTGTAGCGCTATTTCTTTGGCTGGAATCGCAGTTGGAAAAACCACTCTGACCTCAGGATTGGTTGAACTTGCTGATATCATTGTGGTTTTTGGCGGTGCTGTGTTAGTGACGGTCTGTTATAGTAGTTCCTGCGATGATGACATTATTATTTTAAATCAGGATTTTAAATCAGGATTTTTTCTGGTTCTCCATCTACTAAAGCCTCGTTGTAAATCTTAACTATTTCTGTGAACTCGTTATCTGATATTTTTCCATCACTGAGATACGACTAAATCAACGATGATAGTTTAGAGTATGCAAACACCGCCGCGTGCAGTTTTATTGTGTACTCGTGTAATTTTGCGTTTGTGCAAGTCGATTTTTTTAACGATGGCATTAAGAATACTAGCATTGTTGTTGCAGCTGAAACACAAATTGTTACAACTGATGGCGACATCATCGTTGCTGCTGATAGCAATACACCAGTTCCAGCGATAATAGCGGACGATGAATACACAACTACGTCAACGACAACGACACGTCTGCGATATTTTTTTTACTTTTACTGTGTACTCGTCAATGATATTTTTCAGTTTGGTTTGCCACTCACATACTTGATTGTATCTGTGTTGGTTAGCGTCGATTGAGTTTTGATTCATTATATTTTTATTAAGTAATTAATTGAGGTGTTTCAGCGACAAATTCCAGACACCACCAGTAAGACGCTGCGGTTAATTGTTTATCAGATGGTTCCAGTATAAATATTTCTTCGGCATCTTTATTTAACGCAATAGACACAGCTCCAGAAAAATCATCGGTTGAATGACGCTATGGATAAGTGGTAAAAATCCTAAAGTTTGCAGAGCTGAACACAGGCAGTCTGTATACACCAGTGACCTTCTCGGTGTGTTTGATAGTGTTATTTTGCTGTGACCATGTTGATGATCCTGATGATACTGTTTATACTTGGTGGATAATCTGCTTGTGAGGAATTTTAATCAGATTAGTTTTGTTTTAACAATATCAGGAATTCCACTGACAATATCGTTGAGTCTTGTGTTAATTTCGAAGTGTTTTACGTCAACAACAGCTGGACTCCCAAAAAAATCATCAATAGGTCTGTTTATGTTTCTACGATAATTCAGAAACGTTTGTACGTGATTGGAAAATTCAGTTCTAAATGCAATCATTCCATCGTTGATTGTCGTCAACGAAGTTATCATCGGGATGTTGCTATCGTCGACGTATTTCTTTTGTTGCAGCGTCGAAATCTGATTCTGGTGTTCTGAGATTATTAATTCCATTGTTGGTCATGTTGAGAAATGCACGCATCATACCACCGTTAACAGATATGAACTTGCATTCTTGATCATCGACGTATTCCAAGACCGATAATTTTGTTTCGATTCATGACAATTATACCAGTGAGTGCAACGCCGGTTTATATTGCATAATGGTTGATTGAATTTCCAGAATCTTGTATTCTACCGTTTACATTAATCACAACAATATTGTCTTTGAGCGAGTTTGTGATTCGCACAGGGATGTCTGTTAACTGAATATTACTTGATTTTAATTATCCTTGTTTATCCTGAAAAATAACGACTTCATTACTATCTACGCTTGCAAGATTTAAAAGATCATCAATTTCGTTTCTGAGATGATCAAGAGTTGCATACTTAGATAAATCACCTATTTGTTGGGTTTTAGTCTTAGCTGATTTTCCGTAAATGTATACCATTATTCTTTAATGATTGTTTTAAACGTCGACGACGATGTATACTCGTGCACGACTTTATGAGGTGGCATTGACGATTTTGAAATCTCGTTGAGCACCGCGAGAACTTCACGGCCACATATTGGTGGGTCGGTTATTTTTTGTGTTAGTAACGTTGAATACCAGATTGGAATACTTTGCATGTTGCTCACATATTTTAAAAATTCTTTTAGTGATGCCAACCCGTGCGAGTCAAAACAAACAATTCTACGTGGATCAATCGCGTATGCAACCAAATGGCGTGAACTTTCATCGAGATTAATGATACCAGTTTCAATCGTGGCTGGATTTGATGGTAACTGATCATGCATGAAAACACCCCTGAAATTTTTGATGTTTAGTTTTTTAGCAGCATCAAGTAAATCAAAATTTGACATAGGAACAATCACCGAAATGTCCCGGGAAGCCTTAACCCCTTTCCGTACCACCGGGGGGGGGGAGGGGGCGTCCTGGCAGTCTAAATCCTTTTCCCTTTTGGGGAGGTTTATATTCCTTGTCCTGTTGCTTTCTTTAATGCCATCCCAGCAGCAGTTCCAACAGCGCCGAACGCAGCAGATTTTGCAACAGCTGGGGCTGCAGCGGTTATGAACGCTGGTATAGTTGCGAGAAGTGGAAATATGCCACCCGTCTTAGCAATGTCTTTAATGGCACCTGCAGAAAGATTAAGTTGTATGCCGGTCTTTGATCGTTTGGCTTCATTGAAGTGCCTGAGTTGACGTTCTGTCAGTGATAGTTTATTAGAACCACCTGTGAATTTGTCTTTTTTTAGTGATATTCTTACTCCACAGTTTTCTTTTGATACTGATTGCAGTTGTTAAATCTGACCAGGAGTCAGACTGACACTAACATGATGATATGACATTGTAATATCATGAGCGATCTAATTACTTATTTGGAAAACATTTGCATGTTTTCTACTGGGGTATCAATGACTCTTATGAAGCCACCAACACCTTCAAGCAACATTGTTTTATCGATGAGTATAACAGTGATTGCTATGTAACCACCAGCGGGTAGTCGAGCTACTCGAGCTCGAAAGTGATATCAACGACAGAGTGTCTGAACAAATCCAAGTGTTCCAGTGAGAAATAATAGATCGGATATAGCGTTGTAAAATCCCGCTGAGATATCTGCAAACCAGAATCAACATTCTGATCACGGCCCATGAATGTCATCAATCGATGATAAGCACGTGCAACATGATTATTCTCAAAATTCAGCAACACTTCTTCAGAAGCTTCTTGATGTCCATTTATCCTCAAAGAAACTTCATTAACTGCAAGCGTATCAAACAACATTGGATTTCGTTCCTGAGAATCTACTCTGGCATTTTCCTGAAACGCGATTAATATATGTCGTGGTGCTGACACCCTCTGCTGTGATGCTATCTGCCACGTAAATAAACCAGCAACAATACTGTCTGTGGTCATCGTCAACCATGACAATGTTGATTTACCACCTTGATACATGAAAGAGAGTAACCGTTGTTCTTTGGCAAGTGATGGAGTCATTGCTGGCATCCACAACGAAAGTTTTGTTATTATCACTTTACCTGCATTAACGGCAGCATCACGCCATATTGCATCATTGTCGGTGGCTTTTCTAACAAGTACCACTGTCTGCTTAGCGCCAAATATAACTTTTCTAACATTTCTGCAGTATCAAAAGATATGTGAAAGTGGAATCACACATGAAAATTCTTCATCGTTGTTTAACATTGCTCGACGTGATGCAAATCCCAAGCTGAAGTTTTCATTTATTGATATTACTACGGGAATTAGTGCGACTCCTGCGGCATTTCTCACGTTATCAATTGTTACGTTTCTGCTTTCTGGATGATCAGTTGTATCCTTTGCAAACATCATTGATGGACCAGCTGATCTCGAGTAATCATCACTATATCTTGCAAGGCCAAGTATCGTGGTGGCAGCATCGACGTTTTCCATGCATGATATTATATTCTTTCCGTCAGTGATGTATGTGGCACTGTTAAATTACGCCATGACGCCATTATTAACAAAACCAACTCGATCACCAATTCCGTATGCTGTATCATCTGCTTTTAAACGTCTACCTTCGATCACAATGAAAGCCTCAACGGGTAAGAAATATCTACTTGTATCCTGAACTTGTAGTTCGATTCTTTCTCTTGCATTAGGTACACGTGCGTCATAAGAATAATACTGATAATCGCGCACAGATTCATTCTTTAGAACTGGTGCGTCCATGTCGAATGCGAGATCAGATACACGTTTGAACATCTTTATTCTTATTGTGTTTTTCTAACACGAACACCACTTCCTGCTATCAGACTAGCAGTTATATTTTTTTCTTTTTCTGATAGTGGTACTCCAGCCAACTCTGCTAGTTTTTGATTTGCAGCTGTATTTATTATTTTACTAACATTTAAAGGCATAACCTCAGTGCTGGGCAATTTTACTGATTGCGATTTTCGTCGTATTAATCGTGCTAGTCTATCCCCGATTGCTGAGAATGCTTTACTAGCAACATCACCAGCAGCACCAATACCTTTCTCACGAAGAACGTCAATAGCTTTCATTCCCAGTTGCTTTGCAATCGGTATTGCTTTTGAGGCTAACCTTCTGAATAAACCCTGAACAACATCACCGAGTCCATCTCCGTAGATTGCTTAATAAGTTGGTAATTTCGAATTTATCACCCTGACCATGACCGGAGCACGTTGAGCATTATGCATAATCATCTTATTTTAATCACTGCATCTAACTGTTTAATCACTGTGGTAATCATAAACGATTTCATCGATAAGAGCACGGTAAACATTAATATCCATGATACCGCCTGTAAATAATCGCTGACAAATCGCTGTTGCCTCGTTGATGATTTCGGGGAGTTATTGCCGGCTCGTTTTCCCCCGATTAGAACTTCAAGTCTGTTTTGACAACGTTGTTCGGGTAAGTAATAAAAACCACTTTTATGAGCACCAATACCACTTCCAGTTCCGCCTGAAGTGTATTTTAATATTTCTTGTTCTAATTTTTGTTTTTGTTCTTGCAGTTCATCTAGTTGTTTTTTTTTTATAAAGTTGCATTGATTGTCGTATTTCTTCTCGTTCTTTTTTTGTTGTTGCTTGTTGTGCCAGTATTCGTTGTTCTTCTACAAATCCTCGTATTTTTAGTTCTCGTGTTTCTATCTCTTGTATTTGTTCTTCTAGATATTTTATTTCTTTTTGTTCTAGTTCTTGTTCTCGTTCTTGTAGTAATTGTTTTGTTTCTTGTAGTTGTTCTTGTTTATGTTGTGCTTCTTGCTCAATTGTTAATGAACTAGTTGTTTTTGTTCTACTTGTTGTTTAAATTTAGCAAAATTTTCTTCACCTTGTTTGATATGCCCAACATTATTAGCAATACGATATAAACTTGCAACCCAATTGTCACGTCGTATATTTTTAAAATATTCGGGTTTTACATATTTTTCTTTTTCATCAAATCAGTATTTGGCGATATCTATTGTTTGATTTTAATCCTTGATGGCGGCAACACCTTCAATGGTAAATTTATCCGTGAGATTACTTACAAATTTTGGTTTTGGTACTGATTATTTTGGTTTTACTATTAGTTTTGGTGGCCGTTGTCGTTGATGCTGTTATATTTGCTGTAACTCATTATAAAATTGATTCATTGATTCTCTGAATGACATCCATGTTGGGTCATTGCTTCGAACCTGATTAACATCGTAGTATATACGAAATAACGATCTGTGCCAATAATCACGACTCATAGGTTTTTAGCATGCTCGGGGTTTAAAAATCTACCTCGGTTTTCAAAACCTGACACGGCAAGCGCGGCCAAATCTCCTACATGTGTAACGCTTTTTATTAATTCAACGCCAGATTCAAAAAATTTATTAATTATTTCAGATTTTGTAGCTTCAGGTATTTCTTGGACTGGCTGAGCAGCAGGTATTTCACCTGGAAGTTCTCGTAGAATCTTTTTTGTTTTCTTAGTTCGCTCTGCTATTTTTCCAGTTGCTTCGGCGGTTTTCTCTAGGGTTGGGAGAAGACAGTAACAAGTTTAAATAACTCTTCTGCACCTTCTGCAAATTCCACCTATGATTACTGGCGCGCTTTTACTTGCTGCTTGACAGAAGCGCGGACGGGTAGATATTTTTTAATAGCCTCTAGTCGCTGTCGAGCTAGTTTAGCTGTGTGAGATTCCATTATTGATATAATAATGATTTAATTACAGCAGCAGTGTGGGTGGCGACTAACAGCGAATGTCCAACGAGAAAACGAACACGCATAAAGATTTGAAAACACACGCGTCAAAAATAAAGTAACAAAATGAGTAATACAATTTAGAGAGACTTTCGATCGGTTAGAGGCTTTGGTTTGGCATTATTGACCTTGTATTTTCAGCCTTTGTAGGAACCTTAATTTTTCGCAAATAACGGACAACCAATTAGAGTCTGTTCACCCTCTCCGCTGCTATGCATGCATGCGCAAGATGTAACGGTGCGTCAGAACAGTACTATACTAGCCATTAAATGCAGATAACATGTTAATTTCCCAAATTGTTGCTTTAAAAGTTGTTAAAAGTTGTTAAATCGTATCTTCTCGATTTATAAATCCAGCTACATAAACATATAGTACTAGTATGTAATGACTAAAGGTGAATATGTTAAACTTATGTAAGGGGTATACAAAATAAAGGCGATATGGTGGCAGGATAATGTGACTTAGTGGGACATGATGCTACATGTCTGCGGCATAATGCCGCAATGCTAGACATCACTATAAACTGCTACACTGCAGACATCGTAGCGATATGACTGACAAATTGTTAAAGCTACGTTAAAAATCCAAATCACACGCACACACACACACACACACACACACACACACACACACAATAAAGGACAGACGTAATAAATATTAAATAGTTAGGACAATAACGTTCTTTTGGACAACTGCTTTGCTTCAGAAAATACAGGATGTTTTCTAGTGGTATAAGATAATAAAGTATCTCAAACAAGCTGATATCAAATATTATTGTGAAAGTTTAAAGACTCGATAACCGTATACCAATCGTTTGAAAATAATGTACACAGACGAATGGCCACCACATGAGGCTTGCATCATTTAAATTTGCATGTTTTCCTCCCCCTGTCTCTAATGATAGGCGTCCTCGGCCAATGCAGGAATGTGAGAAAGCTGCGTAACAAGGTCTTTAAAAATTGCAATGCCAATTCAAAAGCAGAAAAGCTGAATACATACCGTGCATATCGAGTCTGTCATCAGTTGTTGTTGTTGCTATTGTGTTGGGATTTTATGCCCTTTCTCAACACAAATTAGGCTAAATATGGCGGCTAGTACATCTGGTGGAGGAAGAAATCCGGTAAACCCCGGTCGGTGGTTCTGACTTTGTATTTTCCTTGAAACATGACATTCATATTCATTCTTTCAGTTGTGAAATGCAGATGATTAGCAGAACAATTATTTTTTTGTCATAATACGACCTAATCCTATTTGGGTAAATATTTACTGATTTTAAATTCCATCAACAAGCTGTGCATCTGTATAACAAATTCTTATTCTCGGCAAATTCTCCATTCTCGGATAGAAAAAATCGCTGGCATTAAAATTCCAACCATTTACAAGCAATGCTAAGATTTGTTTTCAGATTGTTTTGTGCTTAAACCATTATGAAATCTTCTACCTAAATGCTTTCTGTGATCATGTTTGTTACCGGTATTTACCGACCGGTAATTTTTTCATCCATATATGATGATTTTTCTCATATTCTGATATTAACAGTATATCAGATAATATTTATTTCCTTTCTGATTGCTAATCATTAATTTGTATAATCCTTCATCCCATCTCTACATATTGAAAAATATTAACTTTGTTTAAAATAGGAAGGGAAATGGATATTACCAAAATTAAACTTATGAACATGGTATGCAGTGAGCTTTGCAATACGCTATCAATATCGCTGACACAACAGTCAACTGAAAATATTTCATATCATTAGGATGGATGTTTACGTATTGTTTTTTGGATCTATTTTTATGGTACCGTAATGGAACGTTCTTGAAGAAAATGACCTGTATTTTGAGATGTATAGATAAATAACGAGAAAACGCCACACTATACAACCTCTTCTCTGTTTCCTTTTTTCGTTTAAAGTATGCAGGATACTGTTATTAAAGTATCTTTAGCACAGGTGTCACTTAACTTGCAAACATGGACATCAATTGTGTCCCACCCCTCAATGTTGCCAATAATATATACTATTGTATTCATTAGTGCCTTTATCATCATAGTCAACTTTATTCCCTTATCTGCAGCTATTTCAATAGTTAGAATTAATTGCCGTAATTCTTGGTATCATCTTTGCCAAGAAATTATTAAATAATTAATATATTGATGTTTCGTGTCTACCGGGTTCTCAGAATCTTTTATCAAGTGTTTGGCTATTTTCTTTATCAAAACCAACCTTGGCTGATGAGCCAGTTCTCTAGAGATGAAACACGTTTGATCTTTAATTTTGTTTGGAGATGCAACGATTTTATTGTCGGCTTGACATCTAATTTTCTTCGAGATGGCACAGGTTATATTCTTGGTGATAGTATAGGGTTTATTGCTATATCAGAATCAAATAAGGTTTCTGCATAACCATTCCATGTTTGTTAAGATAAGCATTTGATAAGTTTAATCGTTATATCATGATCTAAAGAATGACTTAATTGCAATAATTTTCGAGAGCATGGTTTCAAATTTTGATTACCAGCCCATGGTAAATGTTTTGTTTTGACGTTCTTTTCCATGAAGAGATTCAGCATAGTTTCACCTGCAGATCTCTAAAGCTTTCCATATTTAATTGATGATATTGTTTGCCCTTTGAACCCGTTTGTAATGTTTTCTTTATATAAATAGCATAAATTCTGCCACCAACCGCCCTTGGAAGTATTTGAACAATTATACCTACCATCATTCCTATCTCTGCGGGTGAATTTCATACCAGAATACGAGACAAAAAAATCTCCCGCTGTTCCACTGTAGTTCTACGGTGAGAAGATATCCTTTACTTTCCTCTCTAACCGCGAAAGTATACACAACAAAGTTGTTATTTGTCTTTGAAAAAGCCAAGTTGATATGCCACTGGCAATCGGCTTGAGCTGTGAGTGCATGATATTGGCATTTTCGAACCATATAATTCCTTTCGAATCACTAAAACCGTCAACCCACTCACGAACAAAATCAACATCTCCGCCTACACATAGTTTTAGGACATGTAATTTCACCAAGATTTGGCTAATACTATTTCCAAAAGGAAAAGTGAAAAGATGAACCTATATCTGTTCCTGTTAAACGCTTTAAGAGCTTTTTTTCTGTTGCGCAACATATATGATTTTAGTAATATATTTTGATTCCGGTATTGCAAGCATTCAAAACCGAAGGATAATCAAGGGTAATTTTGCCATCCATTCACTACAAGAAAAAGCAACTGTTCTATGGCATAGACACCTGCTGCAAATAGTTTTCGTATTCACCTAATATCTCATACGTTATCTATTTGAATAAAATAACAATACGTTTTGGGTAATGTTGGTCATCTACCGATAATACAAAAGTTACAAAAGAATATTTAAGAAATCACATTAAAAGACGGTGAAATGAAACAAGCAAAAAAGTCAAGCAGACATATGTTACAACTCTATGGTCTTAAACAAAGTAACATAAAGTAGTAAAACCATCAAGTTTGGAAAACGTAAGGAATAATTTAATTCTCTAAGTTAAATTGTAAAACAATGTAAGGGAACGTTACGGTATTATTATTTAAATTCTAAATAATCCTTAAATGTTCTATGCAAGTCAGAAAGAATCGTATGTCCCGAATGAATTCAAGTTCTCGAATGTGCTGATGTACCAGAAGTCTTGATGTATCATATTGGCATTCTCCAGAACTCCTTGCTAGAAATGCACAATAGTTCCAGAATAATATTTTAGAGCGGAGTCAAAGAACACTTTGTAAATAATCCAAACAAATTTTTCATCTTAAATTATATCTGAATAGAATATAAATGCATCTGCAGACATAATTTTAAAATAATAATATAGAAAATAAGAATAAATTAATTGATCAACTCTCTCCTTCTATACATCCTTATACTTCAACATCACAATAATTTCCTACTCGACCCATATCGAAATACCTACTATGCAATCAATGTCACAATACCCCATTATGCACCAGAACGCACCTGACTGAACCATCCAATGGAATTCACCTACAAACTTGTACACGTATACATTATTATGATTAATTGTAAACAATTATCAGCATCTATTTATAGCACATATGCAATCTACAGAAACGTACTAAAAGTTAAACACACAATATAGATATACATAACACATAATAGAAACATTTTGCAAGATGAAATGGGGAAATATCAAGTAGCTATCATATTAAATATGAGGAAAAGCAATATCCTGTGATAAAATATATTTATTGAATTTATTGAAGTAGCGGACTTCCTCTATAGGATGCTGAAAAGACATGGTACAGATTCCGAACTTACGAATGGATTCTTAGACTTCGTTAAAAATAAAAGATTTCCTCACAATGTTATTTATTCACAAGAAACTCTGAGACCATAATAGTTTCAAGCTGAAGGAGATGATCCACAGTCTGTTGTATGTCAGACACAGATTTAGAATTCATGGAACAAACGCACGTAAATAGGAGATCATGAGCAGTAATTTACTGTAACATCGTCTTCGTTTGTAGTCTCCTGAGATTGAAGAATATGCCATCATTCCGGTATCGGATGCCAATTCCAGGATCATAGTAACTGGAAACATCAATAAGCATGTCACAGCACATCATACTGAAGGGTATTGACGGACACACAACCCTGCTGGCCTCTATTGGTGACTGGGAATGATTCCGATGACTTACCATCGCGACACGGGCAAGCATACCGACACGATGGATGTCTTTTAGTCTCTTGAGATTGAAGAACATCAGTCCGGTATCGGATGCCAGTCCCAGTCTCATAATAACTGAAAGCATCAGAAAGCATGTCACAGCACATCATACTTAAGGGTATTGACGGACACACAACCCTGCTTGCTTCCATTGGTGACTGGAAATGATTCAAATGAGTCGCCATTGCGACAAGAGCAGGCATACCATCACGATGAATTTCTATGTGCAACCAAATTTTTCAAATATCTTCCAAAGGCCCACAGTTTTTGGCAGGTCGATGAATGTTTTGTACGATTTGTAATTCTGTTCCAAGCATTTCTCCTGAAGTCACATTGAGTCGTAGGCAGGAGCACCTCATCAATGTGATGCACAGGGCGATTCAGCAGGGTTATGGCGAGGATTTTCCCAGTTATGGAAAGCGATTATCGGCTATACTTAACCTGTCCAAGGGAAAATAATATTATTAGCTAAATATGGAAAACGTTAGAGGGCTGCAGAAATAATATGCTGAATCCCTACAAGGAAGTTAACATAAACAAATACCCCTGGCTGGTAACCAAAGTTTAAAAAAACATGCTATAAGAGCCATGTTTAAATTTGACCACTCTGGAGACGATGATATAATGATCAAAAATATCAAATACACAGATACAACAACATAGAATGAGAATGATTCAGATACACCAAATACAGTCACCAAATATAGAACCTGTGCGATTTCGAAGAAAATCAAATTTCAAACCGACTTTAAATTCGTTGGATCCCCTAAAAAAGATCAAACCCGTTTCATCTCTAAAGCATTAACTCTTTAGCCTAGATCTGTTTTGAAAGAATAAAATAGCCAAACACAAGCAAAAAAAAAAAATATTTGAGACCCCGTCGACAGGAGACACTAATATATAAGTTATTTAGACAGATTATTATCAAAGATGAAAGAACGAATTGCGACAATTTATAAAATGAAATAGCTACAAATACGGGAATAAAATTCAGTATTCTGATAAAAAAGGATGTGTATGATTTGGATTTTTAACGTAGCTTTAACAATTTGTCAGTCATGTCGCTACGATGTCTGCAGTGTGGCAATTTATATTGATGTCTAGCACTGGGGCATCATGCCGCAGACATGTAGCATGATGTCCCACCCAGTCACATTATCCTGACACCAGGCCAACCAGTCCTAACACTAACCTCTTAATGCTGAACGCCAAGCAAGGCAGCTGTTAGTACCATTTAATAAGTCTTTGGTATGACTCAGACGGTGTTCGAACCCGTGACTTCCCGAATCCGAGGCGGACTCTCTAACCACTAGGCAACCGAGGCGGTAATAAAGATGTATACAACAGTATACATTATTGGTAGCATCGAAGCTTTGGAAGAAATTGATGTTTTTTATTGTTGAAGTGATGCTTGTGCTGAAGGTAAATAATGAAATAAAATGTTTTCAGTTTTTGTCAACGCAATTTCCAGCTAACTGCAAAACTGACTGTATACCATGTTGATAAGTTAAATTTTGGTAATATGCATTTCTATTTTTTATTTACTAAATTTCAAAACAAAGGAATAACAATAGTTATCAGTAGCCTTGCGTAGCCAGTAGCAAACATAAACAAAAAAGTATTTAATGTGTAGAAGATAAAATATCTGAAAAATCTAAGCATTGATATTAAAAGTATGGAATCTAAGTACCAGTGGTTTGAAAATATTGGCGAGAATAAGAATTTATTGTACCGAAGCACATACAGTTTGTTGATGGAATAAAAAAAGAACTTTACACTCCAAAATAGGAATAGCCCATATTATGACACAAATAATTATCCTGCTAATCATCCTCTTTTCAGTACTTAAATGATGGGTGGGATCGTTCTGTTTCAAAGTGAGTACAAGGTCAAACTATATTTTATACTGTCGAAAAACAAAAAGCATATTACAATCGCCCCAAAGCATGAAAGGCAAATATAGACGATAGGAATCGTCTACCTAAAAGATATAATCCATTTGCCATTTGCCTTCATGGTTTTAATGGAGATTGAAACTAAAACATTTCCGAACATACATTTCACTGCAGAGGAGTCTCTGATCATTAATAAAAAAAAATAATAACAGCAAGCTTAATCACAAAACTTCATTAAAGGTAATATCTGTTTGTGTGTCCATACGAAAGACTTTTTCACCTTTCTTACTATATATTCCTCAAAAGCACTCCAAGCAACCAGATCTTGACTATCGTATTGAACTGAAATCAGCATATTCTGTTCTTGTACGAAAATAGGAATAGCCCATATTATGACACAAATAACTGACGAATTTTAACAACCACAGTACCGTTTGGGACTCTAATGGTATCAAAGAGAGAGGAACGAAAATAGAAGACTTTGCTGCAAAACACAATATTTGCCTATTAATGATAATGTAAATACCTCTCAAAAAATTCCACTGATTTTTCTCTTCCATTGCTTTCTCTTGGGAAGTTTGACCCCTGATAATTTGATTCAGAAGTAATATTCCCCGAAGGGTTATGCCAGATGGCAGAACAGAAAAAGTCCATCTGCGAATCACATGACAGTTGATCGTTTCGAAAACGTTGAGGACCCAATCAACTTATCGATATGTATCAGGATGTAGCGGGGTATACAACACCTATAAACGTTGTAAATTGCTAAATGTATCAACATAACATGGTTTAGAGATGCAAAGAAGCCATCATGAACTTGACAAGGTCTTTAAAAAATGCAATGCCTGTTTTACAGCTGAAATTTTGAATAAATACCGGGTATATCCGTGATAGATTGTCTTTTAATTAGAGGCACTAAGAGGAACACATGAACACCCATCTGATCGAAGCCTTATATTGTGGCCATACGTTGGGTAAGGTTATCGAGTGTATCAACTTACACCATAAGAGACAACAGTTATCTGATGTGAACTTGCTGAAGATACTTAAGGACGTTGTACCACTCGAAAACATCTTGCACTTTCTAAGGGGGGTGGGGGGGGTGGGGGGGTGGGCAGTTTACATTACAAATTAATGATCCTAACTATTTAATAGTTATTGCCTGTGTCGTTTATATTATATATTTTATATTTATTAGCTCTCTTTTTCATTTTCTTTACCCCTTACAGATTTTAACATATTTAGCTAACGTGTTTAACTTTTAGTACTATATATTTACGTTTATTTAGATGGATTTATATTTCTAGAAGATATGATTTAAAAATATTAATATGGACAAATTTGGAACTTAACATGTGATCTGCATTTTATTTCTAGTATAGTATCAGTCTGACGTTTCATTACATCGTGTGCATGAATATCTGCCTACCTACCTACTTGTCTAACTTCCTACCTACCTATCTACAGTCATATATGTAGTAAATTATATTTTTGGTGCATCAATCTTTTCAGGTTTCAATAAAAGGAACAGATATGTATCAGTATTCATGGCACAAAGAAAGGCATAATAATATGATGTGGTGCACAAGCTTCAGTACTGAAATTACATTGGATGGTTTCATTTGGTTTGATGTTCGATGCAAGTCTCTGCACGTCACTTTGACGTCATGTTATGATCCTTCATAATCACAATATGGGTTGGTATTATTATATATGTATCCAGTAGGCGAAAGGTAATACTGAAGGCATGTTACAAATGTCTTTATTTTACATAAATATAATGTGAACTTTCAAACTGTTTTATTATGAAATTTCGTTGCAGACAAGTAATCAATCTGTAGGAACATGAATATTGTCATATGCAAGCCATATGATCAGTTCGGATCGGCAAACCTCTTACAATCTACCCAGTCGTAGAAGAACTCAACATATCTGTTGACGTATGAACGCATGCCCATCCTCCACCGGTAGCACCCATGTAATAGCTAATATAGATGCCGTACGAGTCCTCGTCGTATAAATAATGTAGACATCGGTTCGAAGAAATCCCATCTTGTACACGTCCTGAGAGTCTCCTGGATTTTCAAAGAAGACATTGTGCAGAGTAGGTATGACCCGTTTTGATTCATGAAGTGCGTGGCTTTTAAACATTCAATATCAATTGTTTGGTGCATTTCTGCTCAGTAACAGTATTGCTAACTCCAGATGGAGAGGACAACACCGGTTCCTTGCTTCAGTAAAGTAGCAACACATACGGAAAGATCATTCTGCTGTATACTTGAATACACTTATTAATCGAAGTGGAATGTATATATTGTCCATCACAGGTTTCCATCTATGTTAATGATAGCGGTAAATTGCCTGACTCCACTATGATTAGTTTCTGTTAAAACTATAGTAACTCGCCCATTATTTGATTAGAAAAAGGGATCGAGTTCTATCAGTAATTTTGAATTGCATGGTCTATTTAGTTGTATGGTCATTAAAGTATCCATCAACAACTGATCAGCCAATAAAAAAGGCTATCAACCCTCCCTGATTATGCACCAATATAGCTTAATAATTCTCTAAAAGACCATACATTCTTTATGTGGTTGAGCTAATACCATTTGACGACGTCCTATTGTTATTACACTGGGAAGTAAAGAGCTTGGAGCTTGGAACGTACAACGATGGCACAGTTATTTATTCTCGATTCAATTATGACAAGCTTTCAAAAGTGCATTAATTATATAATCTACAAATCTAACTAGAGAGCTATTTATTCAGTTTTTATATTTGCTTTTGATTGGGATGATAACAAGATTTAATAATTTGGTCAGAAAACACAGCGAACAATTGTAATCCTGTGAACAATCGTAATTTCATGTCAAGGACATCATCCTTTGCATGTGTTAAATACAAAAAAATACTTTAAATATCTGATAGCTCGACGACCCTCAAAATGTAGATTAAGCCTCTGTCAGATTATGAATGAATAACCAGTTGCAAAATAAAGTGTAACATAATTTGTCTCAAAGAAACATTGAGCTCGTCAACGAATGGTGCATATTAATTTGAAGGTCTTGAATGACACTTTTAAATTATTGATACTTAGCCTATTGCTAAACCCCATATGCAAATATCTCCATGTTATGAAGATCGTCTGCTTCAATGTATACAGAGCTATGTATAAAATCGAAACACGTGACTCGTCAATGGGGTAATAGTACCATCTCTGTTCTACGTATTTCATTGGTAACATATACTTAGCGTTTACTCGAACAACACGAACATCATTATACTATCTATTGTTCACATTAACTTAGTAACACATTGCTGGTTAAATATATACAGCAATATATATGCGATTGTTTGAGAATCATATTAAGCTAGGGAATTATGGACAATGTTTTTTTTCACTCTAGAGGAAATGAGATAATTACAAAAAAATTAATTCAAAGAGCTGACAGCCACTGATTAGATTGATGCGAAGTTAGCGTTATTTTTATATGTGACAAGTCCACAATACAATTGCAGGAACTAATTACGAACTTGAAGCTTTTATTTGTACTGGTTGATATTAATAAGTGATTAATGCTTCACCGACTTTGTTTTAGTTTTCAACTTTGATCGAAAAACCTTTAGATTTTTGCAACATTTAGAGAGAGAAATTACTCAAAGGATTCCTTACACGTATCCCTACATACATATAATGGTGAAATACAATCTGAGCATACAGTCAGAAATTGCAAGAGTAGAGTTGTGTTATTCAGAATTACCATCTGCGCATGCCAAATATTTAAAACCTTTTTGGTTGTTAGACCCTCATTCACTGACAAATATCACAAGTGTAAGGGACCAACCATTTATTTTTTTCTGGATGGGGTGAGTGTGTCAAAATAACAATAAAAGCAACGGTCATTTCGGGCAAGGAGATTGTATGTCAGGGTATTCATTCCTTCTAAAGATTTGCCATGAGCCTGTGTGTGTGTGTGAAACATTGGGTCAGCAATAAAGCAATTGGACAATTATTGTCATCAGGATCTGAAGAAATACATTGCTTTATATAAAATATGTTTAGAGGAGATTTAGCCAATTGAATATGACATTTGTTTATTTGTGTTCATATTTAAAGCATTGCAATTTCTACGTTGTCAACATAATAGTGAAAGACATATCCCTTTTGGGCTCATTGAATTAAAGTCAGTAATAATTAATATTGGAATCAGGAACTGTGGGCATGTGTCTGAAAAAAAGCATTTTCTCTGTGCAGTGTAATAAGCTAGAATTAAGCTACACGTAAACAACTTTCTGCATTCTTTTTCCTTAGATATTCACTGTTCATTAAGCATATAATTTAAAGAGAGCACTGAAGAAGAAAGACAGCTCCCGGTCTACGATGTCCACAAATGCATGCATATACATAATTTTTTATCTTGAACGTACAACTCAGGCACGTCTTTTCTCCTAATGCACCTAGAGGAAAGGACGTATACACTAAGTTAACAAATATTTTATCAAAGTATATCATTACAGACATCAAAATGTTTCTCTACATTGAGAGCCCTCGTTTCAGGTCTTGCTCTAATGAATTTTAATTTAAAGTAGTATAATAAGTTATATGTAAAAAACGTTCATGTTGAAAGAAGTTTAAATATCCATTGTAAGTGAAGTGAAAATACTGACGATGACAAAACTATTTTTGTCACTGTGGACATTATTGTAGTGGCAAAACTTGTTTTGTCATCGTGTACAATACTGTAGTTACAGAACTAGTTTTGTCACTGGGGACATCGTTGTAGTAACATAACTAATTTTGTAATAGTGGACGTCATTGTAGTATTCAGATTTGCGTAGGGTTTGATAGCAATTTGTTCTGGATTAAAAGTTTGTGCAAATTGTTATTTATTTTTCAGGTCCATATTAAAAATATTTTGAGGACATTTTTGAATGATTATAATCATAATGTCTAATGCTGGAAGCGTCTTTGATCTTTTAAGCATCCTGTCTCATACTAGGAGTTTTGATCTAAGAAGCATCAACTTAAAATGCTTGAAGTGTATTTAATCTCTTAAGTATCATGCCCAATGATCGAAGTGCATTTGATCTTATAAGTATCTCGTTTATGATCTCTTAAGTATCCTGTCTTTTGCTGGAAGAGTTTTCGATTTTATAAGCATTCTATCTAATGCTTGAAGTATATTTGATTTCCTAAGTATCCTGTCTAATCCTTGAAGTATCTTTGATCTCCAAAGTATTTAGTCTAAAGCTCGAAGAGTCCTTGACCTCATTAGCATCCTGTCTAATGCATGGTGTGTTTGATCTCTTAAATATCCAATCTAATGCTCGAGCTCCTTTGGTCTTATAAGCAGCCTATCTTATGCTTGAAGTGTCTTTGATATCTTAAATATCCTGTTGAATTCTCGAAGTGTGATTGATCTCTTAATTGTACCGGCTAATGCTCGAAGTGTCTTTGATCGTATTAGCATCTTTTCTATGCTTGAAGTGTATTTGATTTCCTAAGTATCCTGTCAGTCTGACATTGAGCATTAGTATTGCATGATGGCAGTTGTATGTCTTGTTTAATTATGTTGCACTTTGGTCACATTACATGTGCAGTGCAGAATGTCAGAATCAGATAGATCGCAATTTCGATGGTAATGTGTCTTGTTTAAGATCAAGTTCAGAAACAAAAGGAAAGAAATTCCATAATTTCTGAGCAAATGTAATAGATGTCATAAAATAACAGAAATGAAAATAAAACAAATCCAGTGCACGAATGTAATACTAGTAAAGGACCGTCCAAAGTCAATCAACGTCGATCCTGACTGTCGTTGCATCATGTGCCGGCTGAACAGGGTCTATGTTATTTGTTCTGCTAATTACTCCTACCAAAGAATTATGCGACAGTAAATTTGGGTCCATGTGAATTGGAGTTTTATCCTACTAATAAGCGAGTATAGATGGTACAAATAAAGTCTGTGAGTATATATTACCGTTTTCATGGTACTCATCATACTTAAATATTTAATAACTTCACAGTGTTTAGATATAGTGTGAATCTGAGATATGAAAAACTCATTCTATACTGATTGAGAGAGATCGATGATATCTTGTATTATGTTTTAAAGAAAATGATTCATGGAATCGAAGGTTTGTTACCCTGAATGCAGTCTCTATTGGAGTAGGAGACATCCTGTATTTCATCTACAAGGCTAGAAGGAGCATTATACTAATTAGTGTTTCATGAGGATGAATAGATGCTAACAAGGATTTCCAATCTAGAATTCAGCCTGGTTTTGTGAACGTGGCAACGGGGTTGTGGAGGGGTGTTGGACTGTGCGAGAAATTGGACGTAAGTAAGACTAAAATATTGGCATACTTATTAGGGCTTCAGGAGTTTCGGGAAAACTGTTGCAAACTATCTTTATGTTGTATCGTGCGATTAATTGTGGCGCTTATACAATAAAACTTAGTATACTCTTTCTGGATAAACAAGTCACCTTTATTCATGTTTCACATTAAACGAAAGTAAAAGGCCAGCGATTCCCAGGTTTAAAATAGTATTCTCTGTTGGAAATAGGCCTATATATGTATTTGGCAATATAATTATATATGTATTTAGCAATATGGCTAGATATGTATTTGGAAATATGGCCTTATCTGAAGCGGATTCTAGAGCAAAATGCAACATCTAACATCTTTTTTGTTTTCTTGTCATCTCTTCGGAGCAGATTATGATATTATCTGATACATCAGAAAAAAATCCTCCATAACTTAAGATCAAAACAGTGCAATATCCAGTGTACGATTCTTCCCAGGCAAGTGTGCATTTATTGAGACTGAAAGCTCTGGCAGTCTAGGTCACATTGTCTCTAATTATTATCCAGATAGGTTGTATGTTATAATAAGACAAGATGGTATCTCAACTTGTCCAATTAAATCCAAAGAGACTGCAGTTACAGAAGAGGTATCACAAGAGTCTGTGTACTGATGTTTGACCTCTTCACATCTGAGGGCGTTAGATATCGCCAAAATATAATAATTAAATCTTAAGCTGATTTTGCTTTGATCCTATCACCCTGGTGACCATATATGAATTAGTAATCAGGTAAGAAAGAGACCCCGCCCCCAAATAATCGCTAAATGAGATAACGTTTTTCTCATAATATAAACATTCATGGATAGCAGAACATTGAAATGATATCTTGTTTAAAGTCAAATATCATAATTATGTTGTTATAAAGTTTTACATATTTTAGACAAAAGATACAGTCTACAACTCGTTAGAATGGTAACGTTATCCCCAAGGTTCGATTTATATAACAACATTGGCAGTATAAAGATTTTTGACCCAGTCGATTACTAAGAACAATGATAGATAGAAAGACACTCAGATGGGTGCCCAGAGTGAAGAATTATCAAGATATTATAAAGCTCTTATGAATAAATTAGAAATAAGTTAAAATGAATGACTGATATATGAAAATAATATTAAACTTCATTTCTTCATCATTTGATAAGTTTACAACAAATTAATATGTCACCTTAAGATCGCTGCAAAAGTTCATAATGTTTGCACTTCGCTCTTCTCTCCCCATTCATTTTTTTATCCTGTGTACAGAGATATTAGCCCATATGAAAATTATAAAACAAAACTGATATTAGGGAAAGAAATGTAATATAACACCTGTTCTTATTCAATATGCTGAAGATATATCACTGGCACATGATGATTCAAAGAAATCTTTGAAGTCTAGTTTACATCTTTGATGCCAATGTTCGAAATTTTCTGGACTTAGAATAATTATTGAAAATACAAAAATAGTTTAGATCAGAAGAACTGAGAATTATATAAAATATTCTTCAGAATATAAACTTAATTGGAGATGCACTGTGTTTGTTGTCCTAGGTGATAAGTTTTCAAGTAACGTGAACAAATAATGTCACTTCATTACCTATCTAAATTTTGAGAAAATAAGCACCTTTTAATTCAATGGAATCAATGGTGTTTCGATAAATTTGGAAAGATAGCAGTAATAAAAAGTTTAGCTATCTCCAGAATAAATCATCTTTTATTGTCATTACCAAGTCCATTTATATGAGTTTTTAGTGATGCAAACACACTCTTTCACAAATTTTTATGGCGAGGGTCAACGGATAACTTAAACGATAAATTGCTGTAAGGATTACCATGAAGGGGAATAAATACGCTTAATATATTTAATTTTGTGTATGTTTTGAAACTTGCATGACTTAGAAGAATGTTGTCTGAGGAGTCTAAAGGGGAAAGTCTGTAACAAATTTTAATTATCAAATATTGATAAATCCTTTTTATTTGGGATGTATTTGTTATTAAAAAGGTTCTCAATCTGTTTGGCGAGGGATTTTTGAATCATTTTTAGTACTAACAAGATCATTCAAAATGATCAGAGTCGAATAATTTTAAAAACACAGATATGGTTCTAGTGTTTATATCACAATATATAGAAACATTTGTTTCATGGTTTATGGCATTTGCTTTGTAAATCATGGTTTGACGCTAAATTTTGATATTTTTTAATCTTAGTTTTCTATTAACATTAATGTCATAGATTACTGTGCGTTGTCATCAAAGATATAAAGGATATGGAGGTGTTTATGCAAATAATCACTGGAAATGAAGAAATATCAAATTCACTAACATATAAAACTACAAAACGCACACAGTTGCAGCTTAAAATATTACATAGAAGTTATGTTATGAATGTATTTTTTAAAAGAAATAATATTATTTGCAACGTGCTATGTTTTTCAATATGTTACATGTAGAGAGAATATTTTATTTTTTTTTCTAGGGAAAACACATATTTATTTCTACATTACACCCTTATCATGGATAAAAAGCAAGTGTTTTCAAGTACATAATTTGCGGTTTAAAATATTTTCTTAATGATTACAAATTAGAGACAGCACCAGACTGATAA
>JAECUM010025746.1:10000-28201 GCA_016617855.1 Megalonaias nervosa | reverse complement strand
AATGTACATAACTTTCAGATCGTCGGTATTATTTCTGTTTAAGTAATATTTGAGATACATGCCATTCTGCTGCTACTACACTCGGATAAGTTCATTCATTCATTCATTTATTCACTGAGCGATGCTAGAATGCAACAAGAAAAGGCTTTCTATCGTCGATAGTAGTTGAAGTAAATAATTTATTTTAGGAATATTTTAAGCAAATTCAGACCCATAGATATTTCCTCATCACGTTTACCTACTAACATCAAAGTAACAAACAGCCTGGTCTACATAAAACAAATTTGTTCAAATTATCAAATATAACATTTCTTCTTTTTCATATAATTTTTTACTATTATTATTATTATTATTATTATTATTGCAGGTTCACATTTATACAAATAGAATTTAGAAACTATTAGAAATAGTTAATTGTCCAAATAAGTTTAAGACTGGAAATCAATTCATGCCGGATGTCGAACAATGGGACTTGATTACTCCGACCTATGACATGAGCAATATTCGGGAAACCGTCAGTCCTTCTATTAACTGACGTACTATTGGTCAGTTTGATGTCTAATTAGTTTTTTTAATGAATAAGGACATGCAAGGGTGACCAGAAAACACCATAAAAGGCAGCTACATTTTAGTTCTGTATTTATATTCTAGTGACTGCGATTCGTGATATTTACATGGTGTGTCCCAGCGTTGATGTCATGCGCATGTGAATATTTCACCAGAGGGAAGTTGACTTAATGTTGAGTGACATTATTTTCTTTGAACCAAAACGTGCAATATTTATATTTTAAAACAATGATGGAACAAGAAGGATGCTTTCATGAGGTCGAGGAAGAACTCATGTGCAGTGACGACAAAAAGATACTTGATACGGACGAAAATGTTCTCACCGACTTAGTGGTGAGACATGAACTGCAATGGCCAAGTCTTACAGCACAGTGGTTACCCGATGCCACAAGACCAGAAGGGGAAGACTACTCTTTGCACAGACTGATAATGGGTACATACACAAATTCAAATGTGCAAAACTACTTGCTGATAGCTAGCGTGCAGCTACCTAATGAAGTTTCTCAGTTTAATGCTGTTCATTACGACTATGAATCGGTTATTCTGAAGGTTGGGATAGAGAAGAAAATCAATCACAAAGGTGAGGTGAACAAGGCTTACTACATGCCACAGAATCCTTGCATCATTGCAACAAAGACATCTTACAGTGATGTGCTGGTATTTGACTACACAAAGCAACCATCTAAACCTGATCCCAGTGGAAAATGTTGTCCAGAACTGACATTGAAAGGTCACGAGCAAGAAGGATATGGACTTTCTTGGAGTCCGATTCTAAATGGCCATCTAATTAGTGCTTCAGACGACCACGCCATTTGTTTATGGGATATTAATTCCATGTCTGCAGGTAGAGGGGTTATTGATGCGATTACCATTTTTACAGAACATGCATCAGTTGTAAATGATGTTGCATGGCATCCCTTCTACCAAAATATGTTTGGATCTGTGGGTTATGACGAGACTCTTATGCTCTGGGACACTCGCTCAAACAACACCAGTCGCATTGTTCATGCCCACACTGCTGAGGTACACTGCCTGTCTTTTAATCCTTATCAGGAGTTTATTCTGGCCACTGGATCTACGGATGAGACTATAGCATTGTGGGATCTAAGGAATTTGAAATCGAAGCTGTTTTCAATTGAGTCCCATGAAGATGCAACATTCCAGGTTCAGTGGTGTCCTCACAATGAGAACATTCTGGCATCTAGCGGCGCGGATAAAAGGTTATATGTCTGGGATATAAGCAAACTTGGAGAGGAACAATCTGCAGAAAATGCTGGAGGTGGCCCGCCAGAGCTGATGTTCATTCGTTGCGAACACACTGGCGAGATCTTAGAATTCTCGTGGAATTCCAATGAACCCCGTGTAATCTGTTCTGTGGCAGAGGATAACATCGTGCAAATCTGGAAAATGGCTGAACATGATTATTATAGGCAAGTTTTGAAATTTGCGCATTGAAATCAAGACTTTGTCTTCTGGTATAATGTAATGCCAAATGTAACTTTTAAAATCATGGTTAGAAATGTTATTTAGTTTACAAGATAAGTGAAATTTGAAGGCTTCTTATACGCAATCATTTTGGAAATAAGAGACTATAGCGCTGCATAAATAATGAAGTAATTTGTTTACCAATGTAAATAAGAAACCTTCGTAAATGTATTTTATTCATATCTATGTTCATGTGAAATATTAATACAATTTCCAATTTTTGAAAATTCAGATTTGTGTAGTTTCTTCACACCCTTATATCTCTATGTTTCTTGTTTACGAAACCATTCAGATTAACAACGTCCAATCAGGTGTCAGGCTATTGTCACAGTAGTGTGGTTAGTGGCATTAATGACCACGTTATTTCTATCTGTTTTTCCTTCTGCTCTCTATCCTATTTCACTTTTCTCGCTTTCCCTCAGCCTTTCTCTTTCTCTACACATAAGGACTGACCACTAGGCAGAGTTGCAGAATAGCAAATGCAGAGTTCATCTTTACTGTTTGTAATCATATCCCCTAGTCTCCTTCCATTCATTTTAAATGTCTGCACCATACTTATCGATTTTCACTCTCATCTAGTGATTGTGGAAAGAGTTCTTGTTCCAGAACGAGCAGATAGAAATCAGTAGTTCCGGTAGCTGTGTAACTCTTGGGAAATCCTAGTCCTAAACCCAAATGCAAGCAAACATGTTGTTTACAAATGATCATTATATTATATAATCTCGGAGAAAAGTTAGGTGTGTAACATGTTGTTTACAAATGACGTCTGCAGTCAACAATCATGGACAAAATATAGACACAAGATATAGATATACATAACAGCAGCTATTTATTGCAACCATGCACTGAAAGATATATATGATGAATGTCACATCGCTATGAATAATTCATTATATCATGTTGCGATTTTTTCCATGCTACCAAATTGTCAGGTTTAATTTTCATAGTATTGTCTTGTTGGATAAAAAAAATCTCTTTGATAAAGCTTGTACAGACAATGGTAAATAGGTAAATATCTTGTACATACATACATACATACATACATACATACATACATACATACATACATACGTATGGACTGCTCCGGTGGCTTAAAAGGTTAGGACGTCTGCCTCGGATGCGGGAGGTCGCGGGTTCAAACCGCGGCTGAGTCATACCAAAGACTTATAAAAATCGTACTAGCAGCTGCCTTGCTTGCTACTCAGCATTAAGTGGTTAGTGTTAGGACTGCTCGGCCTGATGTCAGAACAATATGACTTGGTGGGACATGATGCTATATGTCTGCGGCATGATGCCCCAGTGCTAGATATCAATATAAACTGCCACACTGAATACATAGTAGCGATATGACTGAACAAATGCTTAAGCTACGTTTTAAAAATCCAAATCTCACAAATAAAATCTCTCTCTCTCTCTCTCTCTCTCTCTCTCTCTCTCTCTCTCTCTCTCAAATGTTCACACACTGAAAGTTACAATCGCAATAAAAGCCGAAAGTTGACTGTTAACATGCCGCAAGATGTAATATAGAAATGAGCGATTCTGACAAGAGAGGGCGCAGTGGTTATCGAATGAAAATAGTGACGCGAATCAGGTATAATGCTCATTCTAATATGGAGGACTAAACGTCTGATCCGACATGCCGTGTCTCGACATGAACGTAACATTCCTTGAATAAGAAGTCAATATAAAAGCTTCCTTATTTCAGGGTAATTTTAAAATTAATGCTCTTTTCACAAGTAAAAAATGTTTTGTAATTACGGTTTGTTTGAAATATATCAAACAGCAAACAAATTAAATACGCTCTTAAAAAATGCTATTAGCTTTTGGTCTTGGTGTCAGCCCAAAATTCCTGTGCATCTTCATGAGATCGGGATTGCACATCCTTATGCGTGTTATTATTTCCTTTTTTGAAAGGAAAACGGACAAATCTCAGAATATATATATATATATATATATATATATATATATATATATATATATAGAGAGAGAGAGAGAGAGAGAGAGAGAGAGAGAGAGAGATTACAAATATGAGATATCCAACTTCGTCTAAAATTCCATGGATGACAAGCAAAAGACTCATAGATGTTTTTGTAATACTAACAAGGTATGAAATAAGTTTGGTGAATATCCAGCAGTAATTGAGAATGAGCGATAGTAACAAAAAAAATGTACGGATGCACAGAAGGACAAAATGAGAGGATCTCCTGAGACTGAGCCGTGTTCTACATCACGTTAAACGTGAGCGTATACGTCTGATCATTATTTGACTTTGGTGAGATTGCAATGAACAATCTCGGACTTCCGTTTTGCCTCCAAATTGAAATAAATAAATAAATAAATAAATAATTAAATAAAATACATAAATAAATAAAGAAAATAAATAAATAAAAAATAAATAAATAAATAAATAAATAAATAAATATAAATAAATAAATAAATAAATTTTGAGGAATGTGTCTGCCATTTTGCCAATATACTTGGGCTGATATCTCTTAAAATATAAATAATAAATCATCAGAACTACTCTCTCTCTCTCTCTCTCTCTCTCTCTCTCTGCAAGTTAATGAATGTTGTTGATGGAAGAGGAACTCCGTTGCTATCTTGAAATCTTGACTTACACAGAAAATGGACAATGGAATAAGACAGAAAAGAAAATACACGATTTACTAAAAGAAATTACACGCATAGAATCATGGCTGTAATGCCACTCCACACAAGAGCGCCTAAACATATCTTAAAATATAAAATAATAAGGTGCAAATGTAACCTCAGTTCAAAGAAAAAGCGGATGTACAAAATCCTGTAGTCAATCTTCAACTCTGCTAGATGAAAACTAATTGTATTTCCAATTAATAATTATTTGTATTTGTATATAGTATAAAATAAAATATGTGTATAGTATGTACAATGTATATTTGACATACCTCTTACACACATTTTGGATTAAAAGGGAATCTCGGTTTCCTTTTAATGAAAATATTATGCAGCTCGTAGCATATCAAGACACCGCATAAATGCTATTCACACACACGTACACACACCCATGTAGTATATCAAGATACTCCATACATGCTGTTCACACACACATAGACACACATCTCTTAGAATATCAAGACACCGCATACATGCTATTCACTCACACACATACACACACATCTCGTAGTATATCAAGACACCGCATACATGCTATTCACTCACACATACACACACATCTAGTAGTATATCAAGACACTGCATAAATGCTATTCACACACACATTCACACACACACCTCGTAGTACAGAAATGAATTGTAGAACAAGGTCGTTCTACGCAATGGGGACGGGGGGGGGGCAAAGATCGTTTTTAGATAGAATGAAGTACTTCTCGTGTTCTGTAAATAACGGTCATATCAAGTCTTGAAGATATGCAGGATCTAGTCCGTAGCAAAATTTAAATAACTGAAGCAGTTTATGCTTATAGTTTAGGCTTTTCCAGCTAGTTTCATGGTATAATTGCGTAGGTGATGCACGTTTGGTTGCACCCGTTACTATTCTCATCGCTTCACCATTTTTTTTCTTCTAAGAGTTCTTAGTTAAGACCATATTTATTTGAGAAACTTTATCAACTGTAATTACAAACATATGATTTGGGGGATTCACTAGAAAGCATAAGTTTATTATCACTGTCTTCCCAACAAGAAAGAAAATATAACATTAAAGATCTCGATGCCGGTACAAAAGGTTTTACAGAAAATATGCATACACTTACATTCAAAGTATAACAATGAATAAAAACTAGTTAAATACGATTCCAATGGTTGTGACTTCAGTCATTTAATTAAATCTCTTAGTCATCCTAATATAATTTTACACGGTTGGAAATATTTGAGTGTTGTTTTCTGCAGTTAACATAGGGTTGCCAAATGATAATGTTTCAATCGAAAGAATGAAAAGGAGAGTGTGTTGAAACATTATTGTTATTATCATTCGGCAACCCTATGTTAACTGTACAAAACAACATAAAAATATTTGTAGTTGTGCAACATTATATTAGGAGCATCAAAAGATTTTCTTAATTGACTAAACTCGCAATCATTTGAATTGCAATTAATTAGTTCTTATTCAATTCATTGTTATGCTTTGTGTGTAGGTGTATGCATATTGTCTGTAAATCCATTTTGGTCGTCAACGAGTTCCTTGATGTTATACATTCAGTCTTGTTACTGTTGGGGAGACAGTGGTAATAAGCTTATGCTTTCTAGTGAATCCCCCCAAATCGTCTGTTTGTAATTGTATTTAACAAAGCTTCTCAGATAAAAATGGTTTAAACTAAACTAAAATAATTAATTCAACAAGCCTGACTAACATGGTGTTTGGGATCAAATGCCCTTGAAAACAGATTTATCAGACTGTGTGATATATATATCCGTCTTCCGTAATTTATTCTAGTAAATTTTTTATTATGATACATTCCCTCCTCACGCTCACACCCACTGAAACAGGAATCTGTTACTATGTGTCATATTTGTGTTAACATAGCTTTAAGTAGTTTTGTCTTGTTTAATACATACCATAGGTGACTACGGATCTATGTTTTCATTTACTTAGATTTTGATCTTCCCAAATATTTGTATTCATTTAATTTTAGAATTTGTATGTGGATATTGTTTTCCTCTTGCGTCTTAATCAAAGAAAATATCTCAAGCTTTCACTCCTTCTCTCATATATTCTGGAGGGAGTTAGATAGCTCAGTCTCTTTTCACTATTACTTGAATCTTTGTTTTGGGTTGATTTGTTTTGGGTTGATTTATTGGCGAATCTTGATGCTTTCTCAAAGGATTCGTACTGTTTGAATTTTGTTTTAAATATGTAAATAAAATATTTATTTGAAATAAAGTTTCTAATCATTCGCAGTTCGTAACCTTTTTATTTCCTCTGACATTTTAAGTAGTTTCATGGATACTTGTCTTATTTGTTATTTAGTATAATTAATAGCCTGAAGTAGATCTGTTGTAGCTCATGTTAGCCTTAATTCGTGATATCTAGTCCCTTTGATATGCAGTCTTCTGAACATAAGTGACAGGGCTTTAACTAGGATTAACTAGGGTGACATGAGTTCTACTCACAATCAGTATCTTGTTCCATGTCAAAGTAATGTGTCCTGTAGTAGATGTGTTTTAGTTAATCTTAGCCCCAGGGCACAAAAACTATCGTCCAACCATATTATAATTGCGAGTATAAATCGGGGGAACGTCTTTATAATGACAGGTGGGGCTTCTGTAATTAGCTGTAATCCTTTAATTAAACCTAAATGGGGTTTGAATGCTACGTTCTAATTAATGTTAGAAATGTTAAGTCAAAATATTGACTAAAATTATATGTACAAAATCTTGGACAAATGTAGAAGTTGACCTGCTGGGGATTAAATTCATATACTAACAGACTAAGCTATGATAAAATGACTATATAAAAAACAGAAACAACTAGCTTCATATTATTTTGCACGTTATCGAAAAATATTAACACAAGCGACATCGTGGGTATTATAATAAGTATTACAAGAAAATACACGTGCAAATACGATAAGAAGAAAGCGAAGTAGTTTGATAAATTTTTTCTTAGTGAAAAAAAAAAAAACAAACCAGAAAGAGATGTAAATTTATGTAAGAATTGAAAACAATTGCTAAATTAAGTAACCAGTTTGGTAAATTTTAATAAGGGAAGACAGCTGGAGAGAGAAATCAAATTAATGTTCGAAAATAATAAAAATACAGGAGGGGAGGAAACGGAAAGCAAACCATAAAAAAATTAAGAGGTTTAAGGAGAGAGAGAGAGAGAGAGAGAGAGAGAGAGAGAGAGAGAGAGAGAGAGACGTTTTGAAGGTTCCATGAAAGGGAACTAATTTGTAAAAGACAGGACATGATAATAGAATAAAAAGGTTTGTAATAGAATGTAGCGTGAATGTGGCATAAATGCAGAGTAACGATAAACATTGTAGAAGAAATTTACCAACATTCTAAAATTTGTATGCAACACAAAACATTGACCCATAAATAAAAAAGTGTAATCATCGCAATAAAATTGATGAGGAGAATAAAATGTCCCGTGAAACTGGCATTAGTCAAACATAAATAAAACAAGCAAATTATGCAGCTGAAGGAAGAAAAATCGCCTGGAAAAAGAAAATTACTCCATGTTACTATTTAGCTCGTGATAGAATGTCTCAGATGATGCATGCTAGGCTAAGAGCAAATTGTAGTAACTTCAATTGCGAGTTATATACGAATCATGTATCTAATAACATGTATTGCTCATGCAGTGAAATCGAGTATGCAAACACTTTCTTCTAGACTGTTCCAAATATTCAAATCTTAGAGATAAAATCCTATACAAATTCCTATTCCCTCTAACGATCCAAACAGTATTATGTGGCAACCGTATGTTAACTGTAGAAAAAATACATAAATATTTTTAACTGTGCAAAATTATATCATGAAGACCAAGAGATTTAATTAATTGAATAAACCCACAACCCTTTGAATCGCAATTAATTAGTTTTTATTTAATTTTATGCGTTGTATGCAAATTTAAGCATATTTACTGTGTAACCGTTTGTACCCGTATCGAGATCGCTGATGTTATATGTTTTGTTACTGTTGGGGAGACCGTGCTAATAAGCTTATGCTTTCTACTGAATCCCTAAAACTGTGTTTGTAATTGCGTTAGACAAAGTTTCTCAAATAAATATGGGTCGAACTAAATCGCCTGGAAGCGATGGTATATCTACAACTTGTTATAATCAATTCCAATCAGAAAGAAATCATCGTAAATAAATTTATAAGTCACGGTAAGAACCACCGACCCAAGGAAAGCTATGGCAAGCTTTCTCACATACCCGCAATGGCCGAGTCCGAGATTCGAACCCACGTGCACAGAAGCGAGATGGCAGTGATCGGTACAAGCGTGTGCTTTAGGTCACTTAGTCACTAAAACAGAATAAGAGATGCAACGCTGTTTATTTTCCGTGTGTTATATTCTAATTAGATATACATTGGTTTTGATACTGTTTAAAAATGAGCACAGAAATATATTACGATAAGTAGCTATCAAAAGCTATAGAAATACCCAAGAGATATAAGAAATGCAAAGATGTCATATTTAAATTTAGTGATACACAGGGGTGCCATCAAAATTTTTGTTGGGGAGAGATATGTAACAGTCTGCCATTAAGTTTTACGGAGGAAGGTCAAAACATGTTTAGAGACGAAATAGAGGGCGGTGGTGGTTTGAAGTAAATTTGTTTATTCGTGTAGCTGTTATGTCAATTTTCATGTGCAGTTCTTTTCATTTCCTTGGAAATTGGTTATAAACACACACACACACACACACACACACACACACACACACACACACACATATATATATATATAGTGTCGTAAGGAGGTAAGTACATGTTATTACAAGCTAGAAAAGGGTAGGAAAAAGGGGAAAATGCTCTAAGCAGAGCCCCTGCAAGTTCGACCCAAATCTAAAATATTTTTAAACTGCATTCGGTTTGATTTTTTACTGAAGAACAATCACACCATAAATTGGTAGATAAAATAATACAAGAAAGACTTTATTCACTACTGAACGAATAGGGGGACAACGTCAAGTCTGATGGCTTTATATAGCTTGAGTACGGAGGGATACTCACAAATAACACAAAATGTAGAGAAACAAAATTAGAACATTTTCTAAATGAGGTTGGGGGAGGTATAAGTATTGTCCAGGAGACGGGAGGGGATGGGTATATGAGTACCACTAGAGGGTTTGGTACATGTATCAGCTCATCCAACATTACAGGCTAGAAATATTCCATTCACCCATCTACCCCTACCGAGAACATCAAATGATCCAAATATGTTTTTCATTCCCTCTCTGATATAAAAGCGTTAAATGAAAAGAAAAAAATTAAAAGCACTTTAATAGAGTTGATCAAAATAGGACAGCCATATCAAATACACAAATACCTAAATATCACCATGCAAAAACAACAAAAACAACAACAACAACAACAACAACAACAATAATAATAATAATAATAAATACACCGACGATTATCTTACATACATGAAAAGTACAAACATATATCTATCTCTGATAAGGATTACAAATTAAAATATACAGGGGAAAATCGACCTTAACGCGTAATGCCTTTGGATAGGAGTACGAGATAATTCTGAATTAAACTTTAAGCTTGGGGATGAAACGAATAAGAATCTGGAAAAGATATTCGAAACCAAGTACATCCCTATGAAACGAGAGAGGACACCAAATCAAAAATACCTGCAATTCATGTTCTTGAACTAAATTCTTCTTTTTTTAAAAAAAAAAAAAAAGAAAGACCCTTCTACATATCCACAAGGAGTGGGGGAGAGGATCGGGGAAAAACAGATATAATAACCTTTCAACTTTTCCATCAAAGGTAGTTACCTCATGTTAATAATAAATTTCCTTCCATACCCTACCCTGTGAAAGATAATAAAATTTTACTTTCAATTCTTTCAGAAATATGAAAGCCAAAGACATTGTAGAAAAATATCAAGATCGCTATTTTATTTGTAGAAATCAATTAATGTTTAAATCTTCTCGGAATGAATCCATATTGGTCAGAACGTTCAGAAAGACAGAGATATCAATGTACATAACTTTCAGATCGTCGGTATTATTTCTGTTTAAGTAATATTTGAGATACATGCCATTATGCTGCTACTACTCTCGGATAAGTTCATTAATTCATTTATATATTCTCTGAGCGATGCTAGAATGCAACAAGAAAAGGCTTTCTATCGTCGATAGTAGTTGAAGTAAATAATTTATTTTAGGAATATTTTAAGCAAATTCAGACCCATAGATATTTCCTCATCACGTTTACCTACTAACATCAAAGTAACAAACAGCCTGGTCTACATAAAACAAATTTGTTCAAATTATCAAATATAACATTTCTTCTTTTTCATATAATTTTTTACTATTATTATTATTATTATTATTATTATTGCAGGTTCACATTTATACAAATAGAATTTAGAAACTATTAGAAATAGTTAATTGTCCAAATAAGTTTAAGACTGGAAATCAATTCATGCCGGATGTCGAACAATGGGACTTGATTACTCCGACCTATGACATGAGCAATATTCGGGAAACCGTCAGTCCTTCTATTAACTGACGTACTATTGGTCAGTTTGATGTCTAATTAGTTTTTTTAATGAATAAGGACATGCAAGGGTGACTAGAAAACACCATAAAAGGCAGCTACATTTTAGTTCTGTATTTATATTCTAGTGACTGCGATTCGTGATATTTACATGGTGTGTCCCAGCGTTGATGTCATGCGCATGTGAATATTTCACCAGAGGGAAGTTGACTTAATGTTGAGTGACATTATTTTCTTTGAACCAAAACGTGCAATATTTATATTTTAAAACAATGATGGAACAAGAAGGATGTTTTCATGAGGTCGAGGAAGAACTCATGTGCAGTGACGACAAAAAGATACTTGATACGGACGAAAATGTTCTCACCGACTTAGTGGTGAGACATGAACTGCAATGGCCAAGTCTTACAGCACAGTGGTTACCCGATGCCACAAGACCAGAAGGGGAAGACTACTCTTTGCACAGACTGATAATGGGTACATACACAAATTCAAATGTGCAAAACTACTTGCTGATAGCTAGCGTGCAGCTACCTAATGAAGTTTCTCAGTTTAATGCTGATCATTACGACTATGAATCGGTTATTCTGAAGGTTGGGATAGAGAAGAAAATCAATCACAAAGGTGAGGTGAACAAGGCTTGCTACATGCCACAGAATCCTTGCATCATTGCAACAAAGACATCTTACAGTGATGTGCTGGTATTTGACTACACAAAGCAACCATCTAAACCTGATCCCAGTGGAAAATGTAGTCCAGAACTGACATTGAAAGGTCACGAGCAAGAAGGATATGGACTTTCTTGGAGTCCGATTCTAAATGGCCATCTAATTAGTGCTTCAGACGACCACGCCATTTGTTTATGGGATATTAATTCCATGTCTGCAGGTAGAGGGGTTATTGATGCGATTACCATTTTTACAGAACATGCATCAGTTGTAAATGATGTTGCATGGCATCCCTTCTACCAAAATATGTTTGGATCTGTGGGTTATGACGAGACTCTTATGCTCTGGGACACTCGCTCAAACAACACCAGTCGCATTGTTCATGCCCACACTGCTGAGGTACACTGCCTGTCTTTTAATCCTTATCAGGAGTTTATTCTGGCCACTGGATCTACGGATGAGACTATAGCATTGTGGGATCTAAGGAATTTGAAATCGAAGCTGTTTTCAATTGAGTCCCATGAAGATGCAACATTCCAGGTTCAGTGGTGTCCTCACAATGAGAACATTCTGGCATCTAGCGGCGCGGATAAAAGGTTGTATGTCTGGGATATAAGCAAACTTGGAGAGGAACAATCTGCAGAAAATGCTGGAGGTTGCCCGCCAGAGCTGATGTTCAGTCGTTGCGGACACACTGGCGAGATCTTAGAATTCTCGTGGAATTCCAATGAACCCCGTGTAATCTGTTCTGTGGCAGAGGATAACATCGTGCAAATCTGGAAAATGGCTGAACATGATTATTATAGGCAAGTTTTGAAATTTGCGCATTGAAATCAAGACTTTGTCTTCTGGTATAATGTAATGCCAAATGTAACTTTTAAAATCATGGTTAGAAATGTTATTTAGTTTACAAGATAAGTGAAATTTGAAGGCTTCTTATACGCAATCATTTTGGAAATAAGAGACTATAGCGCTGCATAAATAATGAAGTAATTTGTTTACCAATGTAAATAAGAAACCTTCGTAAATGTATTTTATTCATATCTATGTTCATGTGAAATATTAATACAATTTCCAATTTTTGAAAATTCAGATTTGTGTAGTTTCTTCACACCCTTATATCTCTATGTTTCTTGTTTACGAAACCATTCAGATTAAGAACGTCCAATCAGGTGTCAGGCTATTGTCACAGTAGTGTGGTTAGTGGCATTAATGACCACGTTATTTCTATCTGTTGTAGTGTGGTTAGTGGCATTAATGACCACGTTATTTCTATCTGTTTTTCCTTCTGCTCTCTATCCTATTTCACTTTTCTCGCTTTCCCTCAGCCTTTCTCTTTCTCTACACATAAGGACTGACCACTAGGCAGAGTTGCAGAATAGCAAATGCAGAGTTCATCTTTACTGTTTGTAATCATATCCCCTAGTCTCCTTCCATTCATTTTAAATGTCTGCACCATACTTATCGATTTTCACTCTCATCTAGTGATTGTGGAAAGAGTTCTTGTTCCAGAACGAGCAGATAGAAATCAGTAGTTCCGGTAGCTGTGTAACTCTTGGGAAATCCTAGTCCTAAACCCAAATGCAAGCAAACATGTTGTTTACAAATGATCATTATATTATATAATCTCGAAGAAAAGTTAGGTGTGCAACATGTTGTTTACAAATGACGTCTGCAGTCAACAATCATGGACAAAATATAGACACAAGATATAGATATACATAACAGCAGCTATTTATTGCAACCATGCACTGAAAGATATATATGATGAATGTCACATCGCTATGAATAATTCATTATATCATGTTGCGATTTTTTCCTTGCTACCAAATTGTCAGGTTTAATTTTCATAGCATTGTCTTGTTGGATAAAAAAATCTCTTTGATAAAGCCTGTACAGACAATGGTAAATAGGTAAATATCTTGTACATACATACATACATACATACATACATACATACATACATACATACATACATACATACATACATACGTATGGACTGTTCCGGTGGCTTAAAAGGTTAGGACGTCTGCCTCGGATGCGGGTGGTCGCGGGTTCAAACCGCGGCTGAGTCATACCAAAGACTTATAAAAATCGTACTAGCAGCTGCCTTGCTTGCTACTCAGCATTAAGTGGTTAGTGTTAGGACTGCTCGGCCTGATGTCAGAACAATATGACTTGGTGGGACATGATGCTATATGTCTGCGGCATGATGCCCCAGTGCTAGATATCAATATAAACTGCCACACTGAATGCATAGTAACGATATGACTGAACAAATGCTTAAGCTACGTTTTAAAAATCCAAATCTCACAAATAAAATCTCTCTCTCTCTCTCTCTCTCTCTCTCTCTCTCTCTCTCTCTCTCTCAAATGTTCACACACTGAAAGTTACAATCGCAATAAAAGCCGAAAGTTGACTGTTAACATGCCGCAAGATGTAATATATAAATGAGCGATTCTGACAAGAGAGGGCGCAGTGGTTATCGAATGAAAATAGTGACGCGAATCAGGTATAATGCACATTCTAATATGGAGGACTAAACGTCTGATCCGACCTGCCGTGTCTCGACAGGAACGTAACATTCCTTGAATAAGAAGTCAGTATAAAAGCTTCCTTATTTCAGGGTAATTTTTAAATTAATGCTCTTTTCACAAGTACAAAAATGTTTTGTAATTACGGTTTGTTTGAAATATATCAAACAGCAAACAAATTAAATACGCTCTTAAAAAATGCTATTAGCTTTTGGTCTTGGTGTCAGCCCAAAATTCCTGTGCATCTTCATGAGATCGGGATTGCACATCCTTATGCGTGTTATTATTTCCTTTTTTGAAAGGAAAACGGACAAATCTCAGAATATATATATATATATATATATATATATATATATATATATATATATAGAGAGAGAGAGAGAGAGAGAGAGAGAGAGAGAGAGAGATTACAAATATGAGATATCCAACTTCGTCTAAAATTCCATGGATGACAAGCAAAAGACTCATAGATGTTTTTGTAATACTAACAAGGTATGAAATAAGTTTGGTGAATATCCAGCAGTAATTTAGAATGAGCTATAGTAACTAAAAAAAATGTACGGATGCACAGAAGGACAAAATGAGAGGATCTCCTGAGACTGAGCCGTGTTCTACATCACGTTAAACGTGAGCGTATACGTCTGATCATTATTTGACTTTGGTGAGATTGCAATGAACAATCTCGGACTTCTGTTTTGCCTCCAAATTGAAATAAATAAATAAAAAATTAAATAAATAAATAAATAAATATATAAATAAAATACATAAATAAATAAAGAAAATAAATAAATAAAAACATAAATAAATAAATAAATAAATAAATAAATATATAAATAAATAAATAAATAAATTTTGAGGAATGTGTCTGCCATTTTGCCAATATACTTGGGCTGATATCTCTTAAAATATAAATAATAAATCATCAGAACTACTCTCTCTCTCTCTCTCTCTCTCTCTCTCTCTCTCTCTCTCTCTCTCTCTCTGCAAGTTAATGAATGTTGTTGATGGAAGAGGAACTCCGTTGCTATCTTGAAATCTTGACTTACACAGAAAATGGACAATGGAATAAGACAGAAAAGAAAATACACGATTTACTAAAAGAAATTGCACGCATAGAATCATGGCTGTAATGCCACTCCACACAAGAGCGCCTAAACATATACTAGAAATATAAAATAATAAGATGCAAATGTAACCTCAGTTCAAAGAGAAAGCGGATGTACAAAATCCTGTAGTCAATCTTCAACTCTGCTAGATGAAAACTAATTGTATTTCCAATTAATAATTATTTGTATTTGTATATGGTATAAAATAAAATATGTGTATAGTATGTACACTGTATATTTGACATACCTCTTACACACATTTTGGATTAAAAGGGAATCTCGGTTTCCTTTTAATGAAAATATTATGCAGCTCGTAGCATATCAAGACACCGCATAAATGCTATTCACACACACGTACACACATCCACGTAGTATATCAAGATACTCCATACATGCTGTTCACACACACATAGACACACATCTCTTAGAATATCAAGACACCGCATACATGCTATTCACTCACACACATACACACACATCTCGTACACACATCTCGTAGTATATCAAGACACCGCATACATGCTATTCACTCACACACATACACACACATCTAGTAGTATATCAAGACACTGCATAAATGCTATTCACACACACATTCACACACACCTCGTAGTATAGAAATGAATTGTAGAACAAGGTCGTTCTACGCAATGGGGACGGGGGGGGGGGGCGAAGATCGTTTTTAGATAGAATGAAGTACTTCTCGTGTTCTGTAAATAACGGTCATATCAAGTCTTGAAGATATGCAGGATCTAGTCCGTAGCAAAATTTAAATAACTGAAGCAGTTTATGCTTATAGTTTAGGCTTTTCCAGCTAGTTTCATGGTATAATTGCGTAGGTGATGCACGTTTGGTTGCACCCGTTATTATTCTCATCGCTTCACCATTTTTTTTCTTCTAAGAGTTCTTAGTTAAGACCATATTTATTTGAGAAACTTTATCAACTGTAATTACAAACATATGATTTGGGGGATTCACTAGAAAGCATAAGTTTATTATCACTGTCTTCCCAACAAGAAAGAAAATATAACATTAAAGATCTCGATGCCGGTACAAAAGGTTTTACAGAAAATATGCATACACTTACATTCAAAGTATAACAATGAATAAAAACTAGTTAAATACGATTCCAATGGTTGTGACTTCAGTCATTTAATTAAATCTCTTAGTCATCCTAATATAATTTTACACGGTTGGAAATATTTGAGTGTTGTTTTCTGCAGTTAACATAGGGTTGCCAAATGATAATGTTTCAATCGGAAGAGTGAAAAGGAGAGTGTGTTGAAACATTATTGTTATTATTATTCGGCAACCCTATGTTAACTGTACAAAACAACATAAAAATATTTGTAGTTGTGCAACATTATATTAGGAGCATCAAAAGATTTTCTTAATTGATTGAACTCACAATCATTTGAATCGCAATTAATTAGTTCTTATTCAATTCATTGTTATGCTTTGTATGTAGGTGTATGCATATTGTCTGTAAATCCATTTTGGTCGTCAACGAGTTCCTTGATGTTATACATTCAGTCTTGTTACTGTTGAGGAGACAGTGGTAATAAGCTTATGCTTTCTAGTGAATCCCCCCAAATCGTCTGTTTGTAATTGTATTTAACAAAGTTTCTCAGATAAAAATGGTTTAAACTAAACTAAAATAATTAATTCAACAACCCTGACTAACACGGTATTTGGGATCAAATGCCCTTGAAAACAGATTTATCAGGCCGTGATATATATAGATAGATAGATAGATAGATAGATAGATAGATAGATAGATATATCCATCTTCCGTAATTTATTCTAGAAAATATTTTATTATTGTACATTCCCTCCTCACGCTCACACCCACTGAAACAAGAATCTATTACTATGTTTCATATTTGTGTTAACATAGCTTTAAATAGGTTTGTCTTGTTTAATACATACCATAGGTGACTACGGATCTATGTTTTCATTTACATAAATTTTGATCTTCCCAAATATTTGTATTCATTTAATTTTAGGATATGTATGTGGATATTCTTTTCCTCTTGCGTCTTAACCAAGGAAAATATCTCAAGCTTTCACTCCTTCTCTCATATATTCTGGAGGGAGTTAGATAGCCCAATCTCTTTTCACTGTTAGGAGAATCTTTGTTTTGGGTTGATTTGTTTTGGGTTGATTTATTGGCGAATCTTGATGCTTTCTCAAAAGGTTCGTACTGTTTGGATTTTGTTTTAAATATGTAAATAAAATATTTATTTGAAATAAAGTTTGTAGTCATTAGCAATTCATAACATTTTTATTTCTTCTGACATTTTAAGTAGTTTCATGGATACTTGTCTTATTTGTTATTTAGTATAACTAATAGCCTGAAGTAGATCTGTTGTAGCTCATGTTAGCCTTAATTCGTGATATCTAGTCCCTTTGATGTGCAGTCTTCTGAACATAAGTGACAGGACTTTAACTAGGATTAACTAGGCTGACATGAGTTCTACTCACAATCAGTATCTTGTTCCATGTCAAAGTAATGTGTCCAGTAGTAGATGTGTTTTAGTTAATCTTAGCCCCAGGGCACAAAAACTATCGTCCAACCATATTTTATTTGCGATTATGAATCGGGTGAACGTCTTTGTAATGACAGGTGGGACTTCTGTAATTAGCTATAATCCTTTAA